>OX465285.1:95961951-96189451 GCA_949987705.1 Thereva unica
ACTCAACTTGTCACGAATAACGACTCGATTTTCCAGATCCAGTATTGGATAGCGGCACCCGGTGTAAAACCCCGTGTTGGTCTTGATAGTTCTTTTGAGAGTCATTCTACTAAGAACAATAGGACAATCGACAGTACAAAGAATAAGAGATTTAGTATTTCACATTAAAAATCAATCCTGTATTCTTCATAAATCCATCCATCCAATGGAGCTACAGCCCAAATGGAGTTTTGGCTTCCTCTAGTGCATTTCTCCAAGGTGGACGGTCCCTTGCTGGAAAATGTAATAATTTAACACGGGAATAGAAAAGATACTTTCTACCAAACTTTATAAATCGAAAACAAAGCCCATTCTCCAACCCCTAAGCTTTTCACCTTAACCGTTTCCCTTTAAACAGTTTTGGAACTGTGCTTAAAGTTTTACTAATTAAGCTTAAAAACTTTTTTATGACTAGTTTTCTAGTTCCAGCACCATATCTTACCAACGAACGATTTCCGACAAAAAGCTTCAAAAGCCAAGTTTCGAAAATTTAAAAGCTCACCATTCTTTTAGTGTATACTTAAACCTTACATTCAAATTTATGTCTTTACATTGGTTTTAGAATTGCTTATGAATTACATATGTGTGATATTTTCTAAAAAAAACCGTTAATGAATTTTCCTTTATTTTATTATATTTTTATAACTAAGTAATGAAAACAGCTTTTACATGTAGCTTATTTTAGATTTTCGAAAAAGCTCAAATTTTGTGGTGAATATGAATTGTGTATAGGATAATTTTTGGTTGGTGTATAGACTTACCTTGGCGCTGGTGCTTCTATTCCATCGGCTGTTCTAGAGAAAGCTTTTAAATTCAAATTCGGTGGGCGACGTTTCGTTTGTAATCTTGGCTTTTTCTCCATTGTCTGAAATGATAAAAAATAACGATTTTATTTTTAAATAAAATTTATCAAAAAACGGTTACTTTAGTAATAATAACAAAACATTTATTTTCCGCGACTATTGTCCTGTCTAAACTAGATAATTCACTCAAATTGTATCGAACTACCATTCAGAGTGTTCATAGCTATTGGCTATCTTAATATTCTCTTAAGTGTTCTGCGATTTGAATTACATTTAACGGACAAATTAGTTTATTAAATAAGTTTCCTGTTTCAACCAAAATGTCCCGTGCCGGATCTATGAAAATGTTGCAAAAGACATAGTTGCAAATTGGTATAAAGCTTTAAAAGTTGGCCGAGAAAAATGAGCTCGAAGAAAAAAACTATCAGTTTCTTGCACGAAAGTCCTCGTATAAGTGTTAGAGCCTGTTTAGTCGATGAACTCCAGCGAATGTGCCTCACGAACTTTTTGGATAAAGAGAGAAGTGGGGTAGTACCTCTCACCATGCCCACTTCTCCCTTCATCACCAAAAGCTCGTGGGGCACATGCACATGAGTTAGCTAAAGAGGAGAACATATATTAAAAGTCCGTTAATAACATTATGACAATTTCTCCACCAACTATCAAAAAATGTATAAAGCGGGGTTTCCACTTAGCTGGCTACCAGAGCTGGTTGTACTGCTGGTGCGTTGTAAAAAGTAGTTGCTAGCAATCCAGAGTTTGGAAATCTTTGATTATTCTCGAGCTGGTCGAGCCAGCACCTGGTATTTGTAATGCGAGCACATACGGGCTCACGATGACCCAAATTTCTTCTTCTTTAAAGGTTCTACAACCGGAATCCAGTCCTGGCCTCTGGCAACAAATATACCAAAAGATTTAAACGGCCGAGTATTGAACTGTACGCACGGGCATACGACGACAAATTTGAACCAAAAAAAGAGTCCACCAAATTTATTGTTGAATGGGAACTTGATCATTTTCGTAAAAACAACAACAACCGAAGACTATGTTTCAATCATGGTCGGTGCTCGCCCGTTGTAAGGCCATCTTTTATTTTCACTCGGGATAATTGAATTGCACTCAGTAGGTCCTAGTTTGAAAGTGACAAAATCAGTTTGGATGAATAGATTAATCTTAAATGTTTCTTTAAATCTATGTCCCCTTTCCCTTCACTCTATTTACTTTCCCTCATAAAACTGCAACAATATGCTCAGCACTAACAACGCCTGAATGATGTTTTCTTTTCCAATCAGACAAAAACTCACCCAGACAATTGTTTGGCCCGCCCCAGACGGTATTTCCAGTAATGAGCAGAACTCGCAAGTAACAGATTTATTGTCCTTACCTTTAAATGCCTTCGACTCCCATTCATGCACAGCCGAACAACGCATCGCAGTCTCATCCATTAAAGCGCCATTATACTGTCTTTAGCAACCGAAAAACAAAAACTCATTCCCCAACTATTATTCATGGCCCCCATTAGACTAATTTCATTTTTACGTTCCTAATTACACAATGGGGGGTCTGCCATTGCAAATCATCCAAGAAATCACCCCCGAGGCAAGCAATTTTCCATTTTCCACAAAGAAACAAAAACGTCCCGAGTGAAAGCGTCAAATTAACCCGAAAGTGCAGCAGGAAGACGACCTGCCACTTCTTCGTCTCCGGCACGAGCATATGAAAAGCAGCGGCCCAAGGAATCCGCAGGAGTCTCTCCAGTCATTAGCGTCGAATAAAGCGATTTATCTTTGTGGCCCTAGAACTCGCTCTCGGGATTAAAGTCGAGATGCGGAATACAAAACAAATCCCGACAGATGGGGCTGGGCTGACATTGGTTGAACTGGCAGCGAAGGAAAATAGGGATCGGGTCATCGTCTAATGAGGCAGGATCCACGTGAAAGAGTGATGTACTCCCGAGCCAGGGTTAACCTTTCATTTGCCCGGATTCTGGAATTCCGTTAAAAACCCTCACGGATTTACGCCACAAACATGTCAGGTGTACTCTGGAAGAGCGCGGAGTCGCAGCGGAGGATTCGTCGACGGCGCATTTTACACCAATTCCGAGGAAAGTTGTCATTAATGGGGAATTAATTCGAGAGATTCTAGAACGGGACGCGTATTTTCGGGTTATGTGCGCCGGGGACGGATCTTTATCCAATGGCCCGGAGTAAGGGCACGTTCCGTGTTGACAGGAGTATTTTAGGATTTTAATGAACTCCCTCAACGGGCCCGGCATTACCATTAAAAAAACGTAAATTGCTTTAATTGGACGTTTTTCGTATTTTTAAACTGAAGGGTTGGCAGCTGATTGGGGTTTTTATTGCGATTTAATGGGCATCTGGTTTCGATTTACCAAGAGTTTTTGCCTGTGAAGTACCTTCACTTGATTCCCATATATTCCTGTTCACCAATCCACTCACGTCTGTCTACTCGAAATCAAACAAGTCCTTGGGTGACAACTTCGAGCGCTGTCAGGGGAGGAGAACGATTCTTGTGTAGGTACACGTCAAAGCCTCCACCTTGAAAACAATCACCCACTGCTGTACTACTTAAAAGTCTTCCCATATTGCGCAAGGGGCTCCCCGATTCCCAAAATAAATCAAATTAATAAAGCGCTCCTCGAATTGGGCAACTGTCATCTATTTTCGGGCCGCGGTAATAACCTGACAAAATAATATATGAGACCAATCTGTACCGAAATTTCTCGCGTCCCACGTCCGATAGAATCGGACAAGATAAACACATTTCCACTGATAAATGCAGGCACATGGCCAATCCATAAGGAATTGTGCAATCTTCATCTCCGTCTTCTCGGTCTCGGCTGCCGCAGTCTCAGCACCGATCGCATCCAGCTGTCCAACGCCAACTCCCCGAACTTTTCAAATGACCCGTGCCCTGCGTCTTCAGCTCGGGCCTGTTCTCTTTAAAACCAATTAAATCCGCGCCTCCGGGTTCTAGTGACGACAGCCTTCGGAGCTTGCTGGAATGAAGTTCACACACTTTTTGTCCAGTCCAGTCTTTCTGCAGCTGACGGGTTTGTTACGCTCATCAATCTCCTTCCGGTCGTTCAGAACACGGTTTTTCGGTCCGACGTTCCTCCCTACGACACTAAACCACTTCTGGCCGCATACCGTTTGGGGGCCATAAAATTTACGACCCGACGTCCAGGCTTGTAAGTAAGATGGTAACATGATCCCCGACAACTTTTTCCCGGCCGCAGCTTAGTCTTGACACGGGGGGACTCCGCCCGGAGTGCTCCAGGGGCCCACCAGCAGCCCTGCGGGGATCCTCTTGTCTTGTCACTAATTTGTTTGCTAATGATCCACTGCATATGGCCCGAAATTGGGATGAGAACCGCTCCGGAGCTGTCTCGGGGAATCAGCACTCTCAATCGCAGGGACCTTCCCTGTTGCCATTAATGACGGCTTCTCGCTCCGATGCTGGCCGGAATGAGCTTCTAATTGGTCTCAATCCTTTATGTGCATCTCTTGCAGGAATGCGTTTATGACATTCTGCGGGGTTTCATCGTGTTTTTATCGAGGCTGCATTAAAGGGACCACTAACAAGTGATATTAATTGGGACTGCAGCCAACAATGACGGGGTTGTGTCTGGCCGGAATGGATTATGGATGTTAGGATCAAGCGAGAGGAATTGATGCTTCTGACCTCTTGTAAATCTCGTCTCTTGTCGTGATGCATGGGAATCAAGAATTATGGGTTCAGTCACTTTGAGTCGTTTTTTCTCGATTTTATTAAGGAATCGATGATTGCGGGCTCTAATAAATGCACAACGAACTGAAATGGGGTGGAGTGATTGTTACTCGATGAAGTATGATGGGTGTGATGTTTCAAATCAATCGGGGTTCTAGTTTAAATAAAAACAGGAGGATATTGTTGGCTAGAAATGAAAGTATATAAATTCTTTGTTTCTCATCACGCTCATCATCCTATTGTAAACATCCTATTGTACTTCTAGTCCGTCAGGTCATTCAGCTCATGATGGAATGTCTATCTATAAATATGGAGTATGGTGGTTCATAAGTAGATGGCATTGAACCTTATGTTTCAACTCCAGGATGTGATGATTGCGAAAGATTGACGAAAGAATGAACTTCTAAGTAAAAATAAAAGATGACCTTACAACGGGCGAACACCGACCGTGATTGAAACATAGTTTTCGTCCATGTGCCGGGCATCAGAAGGTTTTTTGCAGGACTGTGCGCTATTTTTCGAGCGGTTAAATACTAAAATATAAATCAACAAGCACCATACAATTCATTTAACACAAACTGACAGCTGGCGAGTTCATTTCTCTTGTACACCGATAATCTTTAAGTAGGATAAATCCAAAGGACCATTGTACATAACAAAAATGAGCAAATTCCCATAAAGCACATTACACAATACATTTGGGGCATTTTTTTGCCGTCGTATGCCCGTATGCTATCGTATGCCTCTTAAAAATTCAAGCGGCCGGTGTTCGCCCGTTGTAAGGCCGTTTTTTACTTTGACTCGTGAAAAGAAGGTTTACAGTGTGTAAGAGTAAGCTCAGCAGGCTAGACTTTAATTGCCTTAGTGCAGGGGAATATACTCTATCACAAGTCGTGTAGATACCCAGACCAGCCTCACCAAAGCAATGAATACTTTTGTCGACGATTTTTGTCTTGTCGATTCACATTAGGAAACCGGCAGGAACCCAAACATTAGTACATGAGGATTCTGGTCTTCGATCTGAAAATGAGAGTAACCGAAAAGTTTACAGATGATGGATCGTCCCTTGATTATTGGACCGATTGACAGAGCGAACATGGGAGCTTTCTAAGAGAGCCTACTATCTGTATCGAGGAAATACAACTCAGTTTACCGCCGAGATGATCAAAGCCGGAGGTGATGTCTTCGATTTTTAATCTCCATATATTTTTCATACCGTGCTCTATATATGAAACGATTCTTAAGGAATAAACTCAAAAAAAAAAAATACCGATAAAACCTATAAATTATGTAACATTGTGGTATCCAAAAAAACACTCTTGTTATCGATAACCAAATTACATTTTTATTTAACTAAAATATTCACTTTGAATTGCTGCTCACCTGTACCGCGCGCCGTGCCTACTTCACAAAAATGACACTTATCAGGCTGTATCGCTGCCTGTTCATTTACACCCTCGAAACATCAATCGTAAAGGTGTGTAGAATATCAAAAAGCACTCAGAACTCATGTCGCATATTCCGAATATAAAACCGAGTCGAACATGGCTGGAAAAATTTACGATCAATAAAACACGAGGCCGTAAATAATGCAGCGAGACTTAATTAACCGAAATTTATCGCGACTAAAACTCGGGAGCATCTCTCCCGTTCCCAGCCTTGAGGCCTGGACTGTGCATGGCGGAGGTGGAGGATATTTAGAAATATTTTAGAAACACACAAAAAAATATCGTTAGCAATTAGCAACTATGAGACCGGTTGCAGCCTTGTAGATGGATATCTAGATATATCAAAGCCAAAATCTACACACACAAGAAGCTCCCGACTTCCAATTAAGAAAGGAGAATTTGGGCGATTTTATTGTTGATCTTGCGATAACCACCGGAAGGTTTTTGTGATATTTTGAGATCATCCTCAAGAATGCCGAGAGTATTCAAAGCTTTCAAGTTTTTTTTGGGTGTATGTATAGTATCCGAAAAATGACTAATTAGCTTTCCTCTTGCGGGTGAACAAAACACCTTGAAGAAGATTTTGAAAAATCTTCCCGAGAGCATCTCTTGATCTGGGCGGCAATTTGTCATAAGGCACTAATGAATTTCGGAGATTTGTGCTAAAGCGTGCCTCGCGTGTCAAACTTAATTCCCAGATTGATGATGATTGAAATTAAATTGAATGTGTTTAGCGTATTTTTACAAAGATTTCGTGATCAACTAAAAATTTAAGTTAAAAAACGCATGTTTAGATGCCTTAGAGATACGATCGTGCTTAACTAACAAAACTGATCAAGCGAGATTTGAACACGATCATATTTTTGGAAACACGGATGGACGTGCACATGCGTATCGAGCTTAAACTGTGATAAACAACTCCTAGCGGTAAGATATTTCGCATGTTTTTTTAAACTAGGGTAAATCTATAGGATGTTTAAAATCTTGTTGCTTTGAACGATCTCCATATCTGTAGGAAGAATAGAATTTGTGTGATCACTGAAATGAGAAACTTTGTAGATTCTATCAAACATAACCCACCAACCCTCAATTAGACTCTGGAAGCGGTAGTCTTGTCTTTTAAACATTCATTCCAGCAGGCAGAATTATTTTGTACAGGTGAGAATTTTTCATCAATCGAACATCAGAGGAATGTGTGCTCCACCACGTGTAAGGCCCACTACAAAAACAGGAGACACTGTCGGGGGTCCTTATTTATCTTGTTATGTGATCATATATGTACTAGTAGAACATTATTTTTGAGCCGGGACATTTAAAAAAAATTGAGGCCTCAGTACAATTAACCATCGTGTAAGGTACAGATGTACTGCCTCGTGCAAGTTCGCCTCAACTCTAAGCGTAAGTGAAGTGTGGTAGAAATAAGGTTTTGATAAGCTTTGACCAAAAATCTGCAGGCAAAATGGACGCGGCGCAGCGAAAGTTTCTGTAAATTTTGGATAAGGTATGATCGGTTTGATCACAGCAGGTTAGTTGTGTGTTCAGGTAAACACCTAGGTTCTTGACTCGCAGCTGGTAGGGTAAGGCTTTAGCAGCGCAATTTCGCAGCTACTGCTTTTCCGGAAGCCGGACTGTGTACTCGACAACAGAGACCACATTTCACAGTAGGCCTGGATTTGCCAAGACATTAATTTCTGTAATAATTTGCCTAAGAAACATAGGATACTGATTGGGCGATAGAGCGGGAATGATCACTGGTATTGTTGACAACCGATGTAAAATAATTGGTTCGTTCGTTAGCTACTCTGGGCTGCACAAACTTTAACATGGATCCCGAGTTTCTTTACGTTAGCCCAAAATTTGTTCGAGGGTAGGGTGTGACTGAGTTTTGTCGAAAAGAACTTCAGTTTTGCTTTGCTTTGGGGTTTAAACGAACGAAGTGACACTTTTCTTTTCGAATGTACTTTCGTGGTGGGATTTGATACTCCCCATTACTCCCCATGGAAAAAGCGATTTTGAGATTCCCAATTGTTTTGGCGCACGCCATACTATTGACTTATGGGTGCAGTGATATAAATAAATATATTGGTTCTTTCATTTTATTCTATTGTTATTTTAAGACAGGAGTAAACTTTAGTCACTTTTTGTATCATGTTCTCACACCAATCAGCAACCCCACAACGGTTTAAGTGCCGCTTTTATCCGTTTTTACCTGACCTCGTTACCTTTGAAATGATACTAGTAAATCTTCTATAAGTACACCACCTTTTCTCCTCTGTCGACATTACGAAAACATATTTCTTTCCATCATCCAGTTTAAAACTCAGCCACTATACTACACGATTACAGCATGTTTTACACAAGAACTCACTTTGTTCAAGAATAGTAAAATTTTAATTGCAATTTGTAAGCGAAAATAATAAAATTCCCCTCAGAGCTAATTTGTGTAAATAAAGCGAGTGTAACCTTCTAATGTTTTTTATCCCAGCACGACCGTGTTGTAGACCATTCAAGACCACTTGGTATGTAAAACCCGGTCCGGACAAGTAGAGTCAATTAACTTCTTTCATGGCTCACGTCTGTACCTCGGCAGCGCCAAAAACTTTCACATGCTGACATGGAATACATTTTGGTGTTTGGTGTGTGCTATCGTCTATGTTTGAAGGTTTTTTTATGAGAACATCAACCCCATCACACATCAACGGTAACTTTCCCAAAAAACGAAGAAAAGAAGCCCCAAAGACACAAAAACATTCCATCATTACATATATCCCGGAGGCATCAATCCCAGCCGTATATCACCCCATCCGAGGAGCTCCGGTGTGTGCACCTCGATAGTGTAAGCATAGAACACGTGTGTAGCCTGCAGGAGTCAATTAGTGTAAACTAAGCCCGATTTTAGGTCGTTTGATCTCCAACCGATGGTGTTCCTGGTGGCTGCTGCCCAGAAGGGAATGGGGCTTTGGGTAATCATCGTACAAACGGTCTTGCTGCACCAACGGACCGAGAGAGGGTTAATAATCGTGTGTTACCACTAGTTTAGTCATACTGATAATTTATTTGCTTAGCCGTAAACAGAAACTTTTCTTCTTCTCTGTTTAATTAGTGACTTTAGACGTGATCCGAAATCAAAAGTCGAGATCCTGCAGTCGATCCAGTTCACTGTTTATGGACTTGTTCTCTTCACTGGAGTCAGCTAAACTCAATCCGACCCCCCGATCGGACCGCGAACAACATTGAACACATGCCCTGAGGGAATTTCAGTATCGAGGAGATGAAATGCGAGATTGCAACACAGAATCAGTCGATTTATAAATGCTCCACAAATACATACCCCAGATAAGGTTGCATCAGGATCCATCGATAGCATTCTTTCGCGCGATGCAGCAGCAGCTAAGTTAGCGGTCTGGAAGTTTGGCCGCCGTTTACTAAGAAGTCTGTCCGAAAAATTTATGGCCCGTGGGTGAAGTCTGCATTTCGAAACCCACTTGGAAACTGGATTCGCATCGTCGTCGTTGAAGTCGCAGTCGTCTAGGGCCGGAGGGCTTCATTCCAATTGAATGGGTACAAGGTGTGAAATAGCTGAAAAATTGGATAAAAACACATCTTGAAAGCATCATCAAAGACCGCATCAATGCTGGATGTAGAAGCACGGGGATCCGGGTGGCCGATGACGGACGGATTCATGCTAGATAAAGAACCGCGAAGGTGGGAACATGTGCATACGTATACATATCGACATCCCAAAAGTATTTCTGGGCTGGTAGTGTGCTAGCGGAGCGGGTTTATGGTAATTGGAAGGGTCTTATAGAGAAACATAAATTTGAAGCCATCTCCTCTCTCGCGCTCGTCTTCTTAACATTTTTAAATTCAAATGCCGCATAAATCTGATTTTTCACAGCGAAAATTCTCATCTGTCCCAGATTCGAGGGATTCGTCGTATGGCTGTAGGCGATTGCATTGGGGACTACCATTCTAATTTAAGAAATGTTTAAAGAAACGGATCCTACTTAGGACTAGCATCTTCCCGGTCGTCGCTACGCTGCTCCATCGAAGACGTTCGTTCTCATTTTGTTCTTCCCAGCCCCGAAATGAATTCACTCTGCTCCATAAGATGACAGAAATGATTTTGTCAGCGATTACTCTTCGGCAATCTTGATTTGATGATTTCTTAAGTGAATCCGCTCCATCCAATCTGGGATCGCGATGAATTTATGTAAAATTCTAGCATCATCTTTCACATTCTCGATCTCGTCTGCCTGATTGCCAAGCACATACCCCAAACTCTCTATATGGTAATGGGACGCTCTCCTTTTTTTCCATATGCGTTATTAAAATTTTATGATCCCATCGCGACTGGCTGTTATAGATTAGACGCGACCATAGTGGCCATAATGCCAAAGCATAACGAGATTAAAATCACGTGAATCTCTTGCAGTTCATAAACGGCCGAAAACCAGATTTTTGATCCAAGCGACGGCGTCCATAAATTTCCGGAATTATTATAAAAATTTGTAAGAGATTTTGTCCCGTTCACTGTGATCATATTGGAGCGATTTGGGAGCGCTTCCTTTGAGGTGTTCAATTAGATAAGGGCGCTTTGGAAAACAGGGCTTTGATGTTCCGGGTTTATCGGTTTGGTCTTTTTCGATGCCGTTAAATTAAGAGCTTTTAATTTGGTGCTAGAAGCGAGATAGTGCGACACTTAAAGTGAATTATTGATCGTTTATTTTTTTTTTTATTGTAAAATTTACACCATTTTTTTATTGATAAACTTTTAGGTTTTATCGTCATCGGTTTTGAGTGGGTTTTTCGATTTCTAGTCGGGGTTTTTGTCTTATCGGGTTCAGGGAATTTAACTACGTTGAAATATTGCCCGATCATAAGATCTCTTTGGATCCCAAGCCAGGATAAGGGAGGATGGTTGATAGGGCAATGGATAATAAACCAATCCTCAATAAAATTTTTAAATCTAGTGTCGATATTACTGTATAACTAGTCCAGCCTTGCCCGGATTGAATATATGTAAATATTCGAAGACCAATCGTCCTGCTAGTGAGACGGTTGGGCGAGAGGTCGACAACCTCTTCTCGGAAAACAATTCTTGTTATTTGATAGAAAACTAATTCTTGGAAGGATTTACGGACCTCAGAAACATGACAGAACTAATGATTTAAGAACCTAAGCCTTTTATGTCGCCATATGGAATGCAAGTACATCATGAAGCAATAGCAGAAATAATAGATAAGCCTAAAAAACATATGATAAACTACGCTGGACGACAAGACTAATATGGACTGGTAAAGTAATCCTAAGACGAAGAAGCCGATTTTAACGCAAAAGTAAGTAAGGATCCATATGACTATCCCTATGCTGGTGAGTTTTCGTTGTCGTTATATGAAGAGTCGCCGATCAATAGCGCGAACAAATTGACTAAATCCACCATCGCAAATAGTTCAATCTGGTTAAGTCATAATAATATACGACGTAATGTAGAGAAGGAGCGTTCAAAATTGCCATAACGCCAAGAATTTGATGTACATTTGAAAATATATTTACATTGCAAATGTCGAGTGCTTCAAGCGAATCGTATGTATTATAATGTCAGTCTCAGGTTGGGTCCCCGAAGAGGCCAACCTCAGACCCACACACAAAAACAAAAATTTGACACAAATTTCACAAAAACTGCACATCGGCGGGGTCGTGGAATGGTGAGACCCCGGAAGTACTACCTATATTCCTGCATCACTACTAACCTGCGCGTGAGCGCCCCATCACGGCTGACGCGCAGCACTTAGGGGAGCTCGGAGGACACCTAAAAGAAAATTATGGCGCGAAAGACCTCACCAGCCGCTAAGCCATCCTAATTCTGCTTTAGCCTACCTCCTACCTAAACTACCCTAAAAATTCAAAGAAAACGAACATTCACCCTTTCCACACAAAACACAATAACTCTCAAAACACTTATTTTATTCATTATACCTTAGTACTATTACATTATTCGAAATAAAATTAAACAACCATATCAAAATTAAATCTAGAAAGTAGAGTGATAAACTTAGACAAGGTACCCTATACTACCAAGCATTTAAAAAAAATTCAACATTAAGGGTCTGAAAAAACCCGCCCTGGTACCACGGCGTTTTTTTTTGTTTACATTTATTCACTTACGACCAAAAAACATTGGAAACTGTGAATACAGAATTGTTTGAAAACAACAGAGGACTGAAACAGAATTATGCAATGAAAAAAAAATCTAAATTATGTATTTAAGAAGATTTAGAGAAGTATCATTGGAGGTGAAAAGTTGCAAAGAAGCGAATCAAGTCAAAGCCCAAAAACATACTTCTGGTACCTCATTAATGACCAAAATATATGTACGTCAATCTATTGAAATAACTACTTCAGCTGATTGCAAAGGATCTGTGAATTTCTATCAGAAGAGAAAAGAGTTATATAAATAGAACTTCTGTGTAGTTTTTTTAACAATTTAAACTGCAGACTATTTTTAAATTTATATAACAGAACCCTTCAATCTAGAATCCCAAGAAAATATATCAAACGTTACCCCTGACTTTATATTCCAACGCATAAAGCAGCAGAGTACCTTCATCCTGAAAATAACTATCAAACATGCAAAAAAAAGAAAAAAAACTCGAGAAAAGAAAGATCCTACAAGGTTCAACAAAAGCATTATCACATCATTATCCTTTTCCCCCGAGGCAGCATGCACCCACATCAACTCCTTCGTCAATTGCCTTTATTTCCAGCTTAACATCTTCACTCTTGGGAAAATGCGATTTCGTAAAAGAGTTGCACAACCACCAGAACCAGCACCAGCACATGGAGCACTGGCACCACCTACACCCGAAGGACCATATGCTTTCTCCGTAAATTATTTTCGAAATGTGTTCCAGAACATCATGAAACAGGATAAAAAAGGACGAAGGACTATAAGAGCTACAGGGAAGGGTTGAGATCGTGTGCATGGAAAAAAACAACAGACTCAGAGTATTATTCACAGCAGAAGAAGGACACGGTGTGGAAGTGACTTAAGTGCAAAATGCAAAACAGATTTTCCTCGGGTGCAGCGGCACTGCACCTGGAAGAGCCGCGGTGTGTGGCAGCGTGTCTGCTTACCTTGTTTCTTGGTGGCAGGATCCAACGTTATCTGGCTTTGATTATTTTTATTCAAGTGAACGCGTTATTCATCACATGTGACATGTGCACAGCGGACGGATGACGACGACGAAGTTTTGATACAGAGACTCTACTGAGAGGCTAGAAACAAAAACCCGGGGCCGGGGCTCAGTGGGTACCACAGACACGCTTATAGCAACGAAAAATCCTCGACAGAAAAGTCCTAGACAAGGCTTCTAAAGTGCACTACAATTATTCAACGCGGGGTGGTCGGGCGGAGGGTGATTCGCCCGGGGACTTCCCCGGTTATTGATTTGTTTTATTGCTGCTGATGAGCTCTTATTGTTTCTGCTTATCGCTCCGTGTGTGAGTTCTACATGCTGCTGTCAATACTCAATTCCCCATGCCCCATGAAAGTTCGCTCGGTTTGGAATTTTGTTATTTCATGCGGTTTTAAAAAAAACATAGCGTTGATAAGACGGCGTTGTCGGATCAAATGTTTTCGTTTTATTAATCACGTTTTTTCTGTAAATAATTTCGAGGCAATATCAACAAAATTTTACGTAAAAACGTGTCTCGCCGGGATTAAATATGTGGGAAAAACAAAATTCGCCAGAAATAACAGAAACATAAGTAAACAGCATCGCCATCAATATTCAGTGAAAATGGATATCGTTATTTGGGTTTATATCAAATGCTATATTTACAAAACTTCCCAATCACATTATTTATAATAATATTTTGACTAAAGGATTTTTCTTTGACTGATTTTTCAACCCTCGACTCAGTGGCGTAGCGTAGGGGGTGCAGAGGGGTCCATGACCCCGGACGGCGCGGATATGAGAGGCGGCCAAAGGTGATCCGAGCCATCTATCCTGTCTGCAACATCAGAACATGGCTATGCTACAGGGGTATAACTAAAACTAGTTGAAACACGATATGTTTACCATTGATTATTGAGCTTACGGTGAAGGAATCAAAACTTTCCAACCAAACCACTTTTTGGTGGGTGATCAAAGAAGTACGTGGTCAGGCGTTGTCGTGATGGAAGACAACACCATTCCTATTATTCAATTCGTACCATTTTCGTTCAATTGCATGGCCTAGTTGTCCACAGTAGAGTTGAGAATCAATCCTCTGATCAACTGGAAGAACCTCAAAGTGGGCGTTTTTCTTCCAGTCCCACCACACACACAGCATCACCTATTTTGACGTCATCTTGGCTATGCCAGTGCTCTACTCGCAATCCTTGTTCTTTCAGGCTTTTGATTGTCGAACGTAACCCATTTTACTTTACACCACTGCTTAAAAGACGCTTTAGAAATGGGTCGCTTCCACAGCATTGTAGCAGCCCATTGTAGATGTTAATTTGGCTCAACTCTTTTTGTATCCAGCTTTAGGTAAATGGTTCCACTTGTGTGGATAGAGTAGAGCCCGCGCCATAAAAGAAGGGAATTCAGCGCGCATATGAAATTGTGGAAATAAAAAGAGTGACCTTGCTCATTTATGGTGACCTGAGACTCTCAATACGCATAAAAACAGCGGTTTGAGATTCCCTTCTTTTATGGCGCTGGTTCTGGCTGATGAAGTTGGAGAACGGTTCTAGCAGCATCCGAAGATGAGGGATGCAACCTTACCCCAGCGCCTCAAGATATTGACAGAGAAGAATTTAAGATTGACTCGGTGCGTCTATAGGCTTTCGTATAGATACAAGAAACTGCAAGAAAGAACAAATAGGAAATGCCACAAAAGTATGCACCACCACAAGCAGGAAAATCTAAAAATATCCCGTACAGGCATGGACATTTAAAAATGCATCAGCATCGGCATAGTTTAGTTTAATTCAATAGCACTACAGCCCAAATCCGGTCTTGGCCTTCTTCAGTTTTCTCCTCTAACCTTTTCGCTCGTTGGTTAGAGTCCTCCAATTTCGTAGGCCCAACAAGTGTGCAGCGTCTGTTTCTATGGATTCAAACCATCTTTTCCTCGGTCGTCCTGCATCGCATCGGCATAGACCATTCCAAACGAGAGTGTTGTTTTTCTAGCATGAAGCAGGCACGCACTAGGCCGCACAACGCCCGCAGCTAGAAGGCACGCTTGATTAAAAGTAAGACTCTTCCGTGTCAATTGAGCGTGCCTGCTGCATGCTAGGGGCGGGCGAGTTTCCTTTTTACTCGGGTTAGATAGAAATTGAAGTATTTTTCTGGGTAACCAATTTTGCATGATCAGATAATAATTCATTGAAAGGCCAACTCCTCACCAACCCAGTTCATACATAGTTTCGCCGATGATGGCACTATGCGTTACTCCTACGCCTTCGAGACAAGCAAGCACCAGATACGTTCAACTCTCTAAACATGGACATTGAATTCATTCTTGATTGGGCCGCAAGAATCGCGTCGAATTCAACCCATTGAAAACAAAGTACTGTCTTATCTGAACCGAACCGCACGGATCTTCCCCCTATTTCAGTGGCAAGGATAATGTAACAGATGACCCATCTCTTAACATCCTGGGCGTGACTTCATCTAACGATCTGCGATGGAGTAATCACATATTCCAAGTCGTCAAACAAGCGTATCAATGCCTCGGATTCCTTGAGAGGTGCATGTCTCTCCTTCGCTACTACTTCTGCCTAACGTTCGTGCAGGCTTATGATACTCGTCAGGGCCATTATTATATACATAATTAGGCGCCCTGATTGTAACTTTTCCTGGTCCCGGTTAAAACGTTATTGACTTCATTAATGCATCTTATACATATATCTCAAGTCTGAACAGAAACAATGGTTGGCACTAAGTTATTCTTTTCTCAGAGGGTGACGTCTAAGCTCATAAGATTTGCGGTTGATTGGTTATAGCTCACAATGTAATCATCTCTAAACTTTGTCCGTATGTACAGCAAAAGCACTACCCTTCTAAAACATATCTATTATGCTTTAGGGATTATTGTGGAATCTCTTTCTCTAGCCATGAAAGCCCCCCCTCCATTTAACGTATTCTGAAAACGATTAACGATTTTGACGTGACAAGAGAGAATTGTTAATGTTTATGTACTCTTTAATCCCAGTTGATTTGACTTAATCTGTTCTTAATCCAGTCAAGCTTTGAACTTGTAAGTGATTGGAAATGGTAGGAAACATGAAATTTTTAAATAATTCAGGCCGATGGAGGGAGCAGTTGGGAAAAGCTAAAACTTAATATTGTTTGTAAAGCCGAATATGAAAGTAAGAACATAACCACGACCAGCTTAGATAAATTTTTTAAATCTTCTAAGTATGAAGAATGAAGTAAAGTTTTTGTTAAGGGTAAAAGTTGAACGTTGAATCTTACTATCAAAGAATTTCCTAACCTTATCATTCCACACAATCAATTGGTTCAAGAGTTCAAGAGTTGTCAAGGGTTGTCAAGAGTTGTCAAGAGTTGACGAGACACAGCATATCTCTTCTCCATATTCATACTCAATACAATTCTCAGAAAAAACCAACAATTGTAATGTTTTCCGCTTACTCCTAAAAATAAATCCAAAAATCATAAAATTTTTATCTCATTACAGAAACACTTAAAGCCATCTCGGAGTTGTTTCCCAGAACTCTCGTTCTTATCACTACAAAAGTGTTCAATTAGGGCAGAAACATTTTCCAAACTTAATCCCGCGGCATAAAATTCCCTAAATTTTAAGTAACTGCACAAGTGGCCTCAAGTGGGTCTCCCTCTGGTCTATTAGTCACGGCGGCGTGTTCTCCAGAATTTTTGTGTAGAATTAAAACCACGTTTAGCGCGACACCCCCACACATTATTGGGCAACACACAAGAAAACGAGACCAAAAGTATTTTCGGCTGCCGCAGCTCCATCTGTCGAGCGGCCTGATAAATCGCTGTTAGGTCTCCGGAATGAATGGCATCTGACTGCTTTGGCCTTAAGTGGCTAAAAGACGACATTCTTCTAGCGGCGTTTATTGTTTCAAGAGAAGCATTAACACACAAGGAAAGGAGCACATAAAATCCTGGAACAGAATGGGACTGGGGAAAAAAAACATCAAGGAAATATTTATCTTCTCCCGGTCGAGTCCTGGGGCACTTTATACTTAGTGCGACTGTTAAGTAACGGGGGCTCCTCATCCATTTAAGGGGTCGAACATGAGCTCGGAATTTTAAAACTTCACCAATTGGTCATGAATTTAAAAATATGTGAACCTGGCCCGCAGCACCGGCACCGGAGCACCGGAGATTTATTGCCGAAGGACTATTGTTTATGTGTGAAACATTTCGGGAATTTTATCAAAACTTTTCGAGCACGATCAAAAATTGCCCCAATAAATAAATATGAAAAGTGTTCCGCCATAGGTGGTCTGCCAACTCCACGACATCAAAGCAGCGAAACAGTTTCATTGTTCTATTTCCAATTTTTTTTGCAAGGAAACTCACATTAAGCTGTGACGCCGTTTCCTGCGTTCTGGCAATGTTTCAACTCAACTTCGTCATTTCTTCACCTCAGAATTCATCCTTTTTCCGCGGAACCCTGCCGAACGAGCCCGCAACTTCCCAGCAAAGTCTAGAAATTAACAAGTCTTTCATCTTCATATGGTTAATGAGTGAAAGGCGAACAGCTGCATGCAAAAGTTTTTCAAATGACGATGTCAGGCTATCAGAGAGAGAATGCAACATTTTTATACGCGCTGGAATACAACCATAAGTCGGAAAATTTTGAGTTTATATGGGGATGTATTGGTGCATATTTGCTCGTTTGTTTTGATGATTTCAATTTTGACAGCTGATTCAATTTTCTTTCCTTTTCTGTTCTGCATACTTTACCGTAAAGACAGAATCTGGCTTTGTCTCGCTGAATTCACGAAGTATGCGTTGAGTTTTGCTCAGCAGTGATGTTCATATATGCACGCACACAATCAACGGTCGGAAATTTTTGTATGAAGATGAAAGACTTGTTATTACTAGACTTTGCTTCCCAGCACAAGTTTCATTGTCAATTTCACACTGCGCGGCTAAATTTAGATTAACATTCGACTTCGTACTGAAAGATTTGCTCGCGTTTCCGTCCATCTTTTTCCACTGTGTACTTTCCCTTCCGTGGAGCCATTATAATTCGATACGGCGTCTCATTAAAGTGATATCACATTGCCGACAAAAACAGTGACAACATGTCATTTGGAATTTGTCTAGCGACTAATAAACGAGTATCGCAGTCAGTTGCAGCACACGAAGACAAGTCTGATGCACTTGCGCGCATATCGCTGGAGCTGCAGCTGGCGGTCGCTTCTATTCTTAACCGATGTGTGGTCCAGATGATCTTCAACCCAGACTCCAGATCCTGAGTCTGATGGATGAGTGATACTAGTGTTGGCTCTTGGCAGTAATAAAATATACACCAGAGCCCCCCTTTTGGAAGAGGCCTTCAATAACAAGGCGATATGGGAGAGGAACGCGTTGAGGGATCACTTCTGAATGGGGACGTTTCTGGTCGTGGCACTGCGCTGTTTGGGGAGTCTTGGATACTCTGCGGATCACTGGTTTTACTATCAAAGCAGCCATTGACTGGAACCCTTCTCTCTATTTTTACTGCGCAGTGATTAATTCTTATGTCATTTGAAACATCCATGATCTTAGCTTGGCCTTTGCGCCTTTTTCCAAAGACACTTGGAGCCACTATCATGGGTGGCTGGCTGGTGTTTATTAGTAGCTACAGAGATTTATGGCCTTTATTAGTTCTGTTGTGCATGATCGAGTTGAGTTGGAAAATATTTAGTCCGAACGACACGGTTTATGGTGCTCTACGTGAAATACAATATTTTTTTTATGATTTATGATGTTGATGGATTTTTGGGTTGTGATCTTGATGTTTTTGGGCACATGTGTGTAACGAATGGGTATTGCTGAGTCAAATATCGCAATTATGGTGGCAAGAACTGTATGAACAAATTGCAAACTAATTATGATGATTTTTTTGTTGCTTATTGAAAGTGTACATTTGTAGTTGCAGAAGCCTTGAAAATTCAAAACTATTAAATTTTTAACTTTAAATAAAATAGGTTAGGTAAGGTTAGGTTAGATACGGCTGAGCTGTTGGTTCGAGTTCGTACACTTAAGCCAAAGGGATAGGCCCATTGTGATGCCATAGTGATCCCTCTTTAAACCTGATGTTCAAGTGTCGTTTGAATCTTCTAAGTTGCGGTATCCCAATCTTGGAGATCGCCGCACACGTGTTTAAAAAGGGCTCACCAAAAGTGGTTAGTCTCCTTATGAACTGGGCTGGGCAGCGACAGAGGAGATGTAGCACACTTTTCTCGGATTCTTACAGATTCTGCAGAAATCGTAGGTCTCAAGACCTAAGCGGGTCGGATGCGTTCCTATCAGACAGTGTCCGGTCAGCACTCCCACAATAACTGTGAGGTCTTGCCTCCCTAGGTAGTGAGGTGGTCCGCCTGGGCACCCATATTCGGTGACCGAGACCCCATACGAGAAGGGTCCTGAACGCCATCTTGCTAAGAGATCTGCGATATTCAAAGCTCTTTGTGCAAGAGCGCAGATCTTTCAGAGCTCTGTGACTATCTGAGAAAATGTAGACAGTCCGATTCCTTTCGCCTTGTTGGTTGATTAGAAGAACAGTTTCATATATGGCTAGAACCTTCGCTTGGTATACACTGCAGTGATCGTGAAGTCGGAAGGAGACTACAATCCCAAGCTCTGAGGAATAGACTCCTCCTGCTACTCGACCTTCGAGTTTAGAGCCATCAGGAAAAAAGCTTGTGGCAACCTGAAAACTGTGTGGTCTGTTTCTCCATTCACAACGTGAAGGGATGTGTACTCCGTAGTTCTTCGGGAAGTTAATCTCGGGTATGCAAAAGTCCGTTTTTGTGGGGTTGGTAACAAAATTCAGCACCTTCGTGTGTCCTCCTCTGATTCCGGCCCAAAAACCAGATTCGTTTATTTTAAAGGGTGCGATGGTTGCGCTTTCCCTAGTCACAAGATTCAAAGGAGAGAGGAATAACATAACATTTAGGGCGTCTGTAGGTGTGGAGCGAAGTGCCCCTGTTATGCATAACTCCGCACATCCTTGCGGAGTGTCTCTATTTACGGCCCTTCGGACCGAGCTGTCTTCTAGGACCGAACTCACTATCCTGCCAGTAAGCATTTCGTGGATAAGAGACACCAAGAGGTGGTTAGGTTAGAGTCCTGCAGTTGAAACTATATGAAACTGTAGTCTGAGAAGGAGTGTTCCTTCGAGACCTTCCAGGACGATATTTGGTCGAAGTAGCAATTTGAGACAAGGATGACGTCCAACACTTCTTTTCTGTTTTTGGTAACAAAGGTGGGATCATTACCTTTGTTACAAATAGTAAGATTGGTGTTTAGTAGGTAGTTAAAAATACCCTCTCCTCGATCATTGGTATCCGTGCTGCACCATTGTGTGTGGTATGAATTTGCATCACCTCCCATAACCAGGACCGTGGTAGCATTGGTGTATCTTACCAGGTCCTGAAAAACCATAGGAGGTAGTGGGCCCTCATCGTCGTGTGCTAGATAAATAAGATTCAACAAAATTTGCTGCTTTTAATATTTCTATAATAAGTTAGCCTAGGAGTGATAGTAGTATGAATTTGCAGAAGCTTCAGAAGCAGTAGTTAAAGCAGAAATATATAAGTGCTGGTTCAAGCGCTCACTGATTTAAAAACTCCTTTAACAAATTTTCTACCTTCGGCTCCATCTCTTGTACTACTTTATGAGGTAGTCAAAAATTCTTATCTCCAACTTCTTTTTTCATTTTTAATAAGAAGTCCTCCTCAGCACGACAATTTTTTTTGCTCTGTTCCCAGATAATCTCACCCCAGTTCAAGTGGGTTCCTTCTACAACCGTCGTCCAATATTTCTTGTTCTTACATTCATAGTTTCTTGCACTTTATTACCAGTTCTAAAACATTAAAATTCCATGCGAAGGTAGACTGTGTGTGTAAGCTCCAAATTCGCGGTAGAACTAAACTCCTCAGGTAAAATATTTTTGAACTCCTCGAGTGCAGGCAGGCAAAAGGGAAACTAATTAAATTCACACTGAACTTTTGCGGAATTATTTTACAGCTTCGAATTGCATGCTCTAGAGTTTCACCTTTGCACGTGAAACTTTCATTTCTATACCCGAGTCGAAGGCTATACACTACTGCAGTAATATAGCATAATTTTTCAGGATTTACATGCGCCGATAAAAAAGGACTTTGTTCCCCATTAAACTTGTTGACATAATTCTATTTTATTACTTCCGATCCTTAAACATGGAAGGTCCCTATTCAGTCAACTAAATCGCCATTAAAAATTTATAGGAGCGAATTCAGACCACTGTGGACCTTCGTTTTGAGCTATCACCAGCTCCGAACGGGTTTTCCCAGAGAAAAATTCAAGTTGCCAGCGATTTATTTACTTTGTTCTGTGCACTTTATGTGGGGAGGAGGAGGGGGGATAGAGAAAAAAATTGTAAAAGTCTCGCTAAAACTCGCCGGCGAGGCTCCACATGTCGTGTCCTATTAACTTTTCAGGACTCAATCCTAGAGGAAGACTGAGGCTCAATACAAACAGCGGAGTTCATCCATGTCAGCGTAACATCCTGTGGCCTCCCGATTGATTTTATTGAAAACTTTACAGGATTTTCAGAACAACGGAAACAATCCGGCAGTTCTCTGCACCACCCCCGATCCTACCGCCCGCCAGCAGAATGGATAACGAAAAAAATCCACCCCGATTCGTGCCTTTCAGCCCACAATTTGACGCCCTCGCCCCTTAACCAGATTGTGCATGCGAAATTAATCGTGAAATTGTTTTCTGGTACTTAGAGTTGGAAATTGAAATGTTCGATAGGCGACAAAAGGCTGCGGGTTTCGGGCCATGAACCCGGCCGACAACAATAGATTGGCGAAAAGGGTCCAAAGTTGAAGGCGAATCCATTCTTTTCCTCTATATGACTTTGATATGTCAACCCCTATTTAAGGGCAGCCAAAGTTCCCATTGTGCCGGGTTAGTGGTGTGTGACGACTTTTAAGATAAATCCTGTCTTGTATGAAGCCAGCCGAGGGCGAACGCGGGGGTGCGAAGGGGCACGAGAATCAGCGCGGAGTTTGTTTGACGTTCTGTTTGAGAAATTAAAGTCACAGATGGTATCGTGGCTTACATAAGGGACCAATTTGGGGCGTGATTAATAATTGCGATAGATTAGGGCAATTGCTAAACTGTTTGAAAGAAATTTACAGAGCGCCATTAGATAAGAAAAGTGACGCTTTACTTAAGGATGATGGCTATGCATATGTGGGCTTTGTGTAATGCCGCGGTACCATTATTTCTTATGAGACGTCTTTCAAGAAGTAAATTGTGGCCCGTGATTCATTGAAATGTATGAGATGAGCAAGGAGGTTTTTCATGTGACAGAGGTAAAAGACCCTTTAAACTCTAGTCTGCCCTCTCTAGATAATAATGTCGAACTACAAGACATTGGAAGGTGGATAAAGGCGGCAGCTACTTCCCAGAACCGGCATCCAGAGACATTTGAACTCTGCTCGTATGACTACAACAATTATATTTATAATTAAACACACCACATAGGTTACTGACTGAATCAACATAAGGTAAAGCGGCATCATTTTTGACCAAAATCGAGCTTTGTGTTTTTTTCGCGATAAGTCTGTTGATGGCTTAGCTACCAACGAATATTTGAGTATAGATTTGCAAAAGAATCCCATGAGCCAAGAAAAATTTGAACATGTTTTACGCTATTTGGGGTAGGAAATATCATAATAGGATAAACCATTTAGAGCTAGC
The DNA here is from genome assembly GCA_949987705.1 of Thereva unica. Classification (NCBI taxonomy): domain Eukaryota; kingdom Metazoa; phylum Arthropoda; class Insecta; order Diptera; family Therevidae; genus Thereva; species Thereva unica. The sequence continues at coordinate 95,984,944 of OX465285.1, forward strand.
CGAGAAATGGTAGTGGATTTGTCTCGTTGTGGTCAATATTGAATGTCTACTAACAACGAAACAAGGTAGTACTAAAAAATTGTCTTAAAGAACTGGCTTTTAGGTCTGCTCATCATTGGTATTCCCACAGAGTTCAGTTATTTTTTCAAATAAACTTTGAAAACAGATCACTGAAAATATGATTTCACGATCTTCCATGAATACCATCTTTTTTAAAAGCTTCATAACTGCCGACAAACATGGATTTATGAGTACGACATACGAATAGGCCAACAGTTTTGGGAATGGTACCACGGAAACGATCGAAAACCCCAAAAAACAAGGCTAAAATCGCTTCAAAAGTAGTCATGCTGACGTTGACGAAGGTTTTTCGAGTCAATTGAAGCCAAGTGATCATCAAAATTCGCTGAAGGAGCTAATCCCCATAAAATTCATAAAAGGTATCTGTGCGCTCTAGTCTTTCCCAAAAAAAAATCCATTTGCTTGTCCATTTGCAAAGTGATGTCATCCCTCAATACTAACAAGAATTAACCGAAAAATTTTCAAAAAACTATTGACAAACGAAAAACAAATATGTAAACATTTTTAAAAACTGCTCGCACAATTGCAAATGTCAAAGGTTGATAGACGCCACAAAGACAACACAAACAACAAATTTTCAATCCACCGCCAACTCTACGTACATACATACGACAAGGAAATGCTTTGATGCTTCACCAAAATTACATCCATACCATATGAGTTTGCTTATATTTGCCTAAAATAAACACGAAAAAAAACGTGATCTCAACGAAAAATTCTCCTCCTTTAGAAACGCGCCGATTGTGAATCATGAAAGCGCTACTTTTGTGGAAAAAAACATGCCGAATTTATAGGTCAACATACAATTGAACAAATGTGCCGGTAAAACACCTTCGAAACATATTCAATAATCAAATCATGTTCCAGCACTCGACAAGTAAACGACATTTCTCTGGCCATAAAGAACATGAGGATTCACTATGTACGGATTGCTGAGTGTTGAATGGAGGCACCATATAGCATCAATTCCCATAATTCACATTTCTGACAAGCAGCAACAACTATGGAACATGGGCGATAGCGCAAGCCCATAGATCCACAGTTTTTTTCGAGGACTGAAAACCCAAAATAGTTGTTGTCGGATTAATGTCGAAAGAATAACAACAACCGAGCAAAGAGCCTCAGAAATTTTTCAACAGCCATAATTCAAGCAACATGTTGAGAATTTTAAACTTTGTGCGGCCGACCAGAGCAGGAGAAGACTTCCGAAAAGACTCTTCAAGATGGATTTCTTAAGAAGTTTCTGAGACGAGCACAATGTAGATGTAGAGACTGTAGAGAGACTGCTTGAGTGATTCAGTTGGCAAACATTTTGCCATAGCATCCAAGAGCACCCCCGTTTGTGCAGCTCTGCTTCTATACCATCCCCCCGGGATTACCTGTCCACACGTTGTCGTCCTCCGACCGTGTTTTGTCCCTCAGTTGTCTCGTTGTCCCGATTTAATCGCCTCAAGCGCATAAATTAGCCGGCAATCAATTAGGTCCCACATTAGCCGGAGATAAGGGCGGATGTTGTTGAATGGAGGACGACCCGGACAGTCGGCTTTGATGGACCATTGCTCAAAGAAGCTTCTGATGATAATACATATACCGAAGCAACAAAGGTGAATATGCAAAGAGAATACTGAATGAGGGCCATGAAATTGAGTAGTCGTCCTGAGTGCTATCTTCTCTAGGCATTCTCTCCTCCGGCTGCGGAGTACTGACGACCATTAAAGTCTGCTCCAGTTCCGTTCGCAGTCGTCTGTGCACAGGGATGCTCCTTTTCCATTAATCCTGCGAGAAGCCTTTTAGTGACCAAATAAAATCAGAATACCTGTTGCCCGGATGCCTTCTTGATGCCTGGCCGAGACCCAGAGGCACGAGCCAATAGGGTGATCCCGCCTCTTGATTTATTTATTCTTATGCTAGTCGGGGCCGTCCGCTCTGATTTATATATTTTTTTGTCGGATTAAGAAGCGTTAACAGCTCCGATATTAGTCCGGGAACATTCCAGCTGTTCGCTAGTTTGAAATACGACGTAGGAGTGGGAAATCTAAAACAGAATAAATTACGAAATAAATAAATAATTACAGTCACAGCCCAGAGATTTGTGAAACTCAATGAATTTTTATATTTTTTTTTATTTTGGGGTCCCATCCAGATGCAATCGAGATCTTAAAATAATCCAACAACAACAACAACAAAACCGCGCCGCCAATCATTCGAGATGGCCAGAATTATGACAGGAGGTTGTTTGAGTTCCTGAAATCCTCTCTGGTATCACGTCCTATTTAGAAGCAATTTCCAAATGAATTTTTGCCCTCGAATATCAAATATCACAAAGTGAAGGGTTTGTGTTTTTTTGATGGAGTTCGACGTGAACCACAGAGTATAGCCAGCGAGCTCCATCACGCTCTAGAGTCCAGTCCAGGGATGAGGCTGCGCTGCTATAGTATATGAAAAATTTATAATCGTTGGTCAGAACGTGATATTTTCCCTTCGGTATTTGCTTAGGTCCAACATTAGTGAAGCGACGACCCTCCACACGGCATCAAGAGTATATCGTATATGTTTTTTTTTTCGTTAGAATTTTTTTTCTCCCAAAGTTTACCTACCTTTGTACGGTAGACCTACTTTGCATGTCAATCAAAATATCGAGTGGCATATGGGGATTGCGGGTGAGTACCCAAACGTAATTCGCTTAATGTTTGCTTTTTTCTCGGTAGGGGATGTTCTCTTGTATATGGACTATTCTATAAGGATTATAAGGTAAGGATTCCTCGTTCCGTATTTTGGGGATTTTGATAAATGTTTGAAAAGCGACTTTGATCATTTTTTTTTGCATTTTGAAACATTTATCCCCCATTTTTTTCATACACATGATAAAAGTAAAAGGAGTCAATGTTTCGTTTATGCTAAGTACTTCGGGAAATAAATAATGAAATTTTTATAGAGGAGTGTTTGATGTCAGGTATTAGAGATTTTTTTTTTTAATATTGATGAGTTATTATAGAGTAAGAAATTTGCATTGAATCTTGAAGGGTGGTTTGTTGGTTGTTTCATTCCCATAAATAAAAGAATGCCTCAAACTGATACACACACTGGCACCTCAGTTCTATTAAGGAATCTTGCTCTGACGGCTGGCGCTATAATGAGCTGTTTAAAGCACCTAAAATCAAAGAAGGTCATGGCCCTGACAATTTGTCTCCTAGTTTTTGCAGCGTTTCTCAAAGTATATTATCTTCCATCTCCAACTGAATAAAAATTAAAAATTATCTTATAACGGGCGAACACCGGCCTCTGGCGAAATTCACACTTCCTGCGATTTGTTTGGTACTAAAATTGCCCCAACTTATCTTCTAGTTTTGCGGGGTGTCAGCCTTGAATATAAAGAGAAAGAGGAGTTTACGATTGTCGCTTTGTGTACGCATATGATTTATTATAGCGGAGCTCAATTGCAAACAACTTTCTAATACCCGTCACGTGGGCGAGGGCTATGTTTCAATCACGGTCGGTGTTTGCCCGTTGTATGCCTAGCTCACACCAATCTATAAAGCTCTCTTTCACTGAAGCTAGATTGGCGATTAGACTTCTCCTCAAATCCACAAGAAAATTCATCATAGAAATATATTATTTCATTGTTATTATTTCAATATTAATATGTGGTCACAATACCGCCGCAAATGCTGACCCCGACGTGATTTGAACACGCAGTCGTAACAAGTCGAGTCGTAACAACGACAAACAGTACTGCTTCCGACAAAAAATTTCCACTGGCTATCGTTTTGTTTGCCTTACAGAACACCTCAACTGAAGTTTGCATCGATTTGGTCAATCTAGTCTGGTTTCGCTAAATATTTCCAAGGTTTTTACGGCTTCGATAAAGCAAGACAAGTTCGTGGCAGATACTTTCTAGATGATCGTGAACGAATGTGCAGCTCCATAAATAAAGTCATTGAACTCATCAGGATGGGGAAGCAAGAATCATGTCGAATTCAACGCCACAAAAACCAAGTACTGTCTTATCTCCAATAAAAAGTGCAACACAAGGCCCGATTGTACATAACGAAAAATGTTATCCACTTAGCCTTGGTATGCCCGTCGTATGCCCGTGTGTACAGCTCAGTATTTTTTGTAAAGTTGGGCTGTCCTGGGCCCGTATGTGCTCCCGTTAAAAATGGTTTAAAATTCTAGGGGCATCCTATCCCCTAAAAAGTCAATCGGCCGGTACTCGCCCGCTGTAAGGCCATTTTTTTTATTTTTGCTCAAGTTTATCCCTGAATGGACAAAATCTTTTCTCAACGTCTGTTGGAGCTGGTCATAAAATTCGTCCTTGTTCGTGTCCAGGCTGGTCTCGGTTGGCGCGTAAACGGATACGATATGGGTCTTGATCGTTCCACCGATGATTGTAACTGACGCTCGGATATCGGTTGGAGAGCAATAAAGCTGCTGACAGCCCGTTGATCTACCATAAACTTGTCGCCGGTCTGATGATCTTTATTAGTTGAACTATAATGTGGCGTGCGCCATCTAGACCTTCGGTATTTCAACATTGAATAACTATGACACATTTTAGCCGATTTCGACAAATGTACACGATTATTAAACGTCATTCAGTACCATTTTAGCTATGAGCCAGTACATACTAAAAAATCGCGCTGAAATTGTAGCGCTTTACATTGAAAATAATCGTATAATTGTGAAAACTGAAAACGAGACATGGTGATTTGGACTGGCCTTCTCATTCTTCGGTTTTAACGGCACTTGATTTTTTTCTTTATGGTTATTTAATAAGTAAAGTGCGAGAACACACACATACGAGCCGAAATAGATGCTGTAACGCCCGAAATGCTGGCTAATATTATGCAGGATGCTGTAAAAACAGCTGATTTTTGAATACCGAATGAAGGTGGTCATTTAAAGGTGTTAATGTAATAATGTAATATGGTTATGATTGTGTCTTTGCTTCACGCTGGATCAAGAACTCCAATGCCCATTCTCCTATATGCTTCATTTTCCGGTTGACTCTTTCCTACAATTCAGTCTTATTTTCTGACAGATTTACACAACCAGGCCTTGAAATTTAGGTTCCTAATTGCTCCTAATTGCAATGCTGTCGTTCTCCAAGTCCATTTCGATGACTCCTGTGTCACCAAAATTGTCAGGCAAGGAGTCCAACACCTTAAGTAGAGTCGCTTTAAAGATTAACTGTCAAGTAAACTGCTTTGTGATACTATTACTAACACGCCAAACTGGTGATCGACCGTTGCAGGAGAGGAGAATAGACGCACGATTTGTTTTAAATGAAATCGAAGTAATTTCCTGTGTTCCTCAAGGCAGTCATCTGGAACCTTTTCTATTTAATATTTTCTTTTTCGACCTGTTCGAGTATATAAGGGTTAGAGAATATAACCTCATCTCTTTTACTCCGAAGACTTCAAAATATATAGTGTCATTAATTCTCGTCGTATTTTGAACTATGCGAGTCCTGTCTGGGATCCTATAAGATCCTCGAAAGGAAAGGATTGAACCAATTCAGATTAAATTTATTTTTGCTACTATCAAAAAAATTAAAAAATTCTCAATATTCTGTGCTGAAGTATTTCATAAAGCTACAAATATTTTCCAATTAAAAATGTAAACACTGCTTAATAGTGCCTGGGGAATTTCGATCAAGTACAAACTCATTGATAAGATATTTCCTATCTTACATATATCAGAATTTGCCGCTAAACACACATTATGTAGAATTCTACTTGTTCAGAACTAAATTAACAACAACTTTTTACCATTAAGGAATTTTCTTTCAACATTCCGGTGGAATCCTATCTAAAGCTACCTTGATGCAGTGTAATAAATACAACAGCTTTCTACATTTGTTTTGTCGTATTTTATAAATTATAATATGAATTTTGTTAAATAGTAAATGTCCTCCTCACCTCTAAAGTATATATTTTTATCCAGATATTAACTTTTTACTTTCAAATCAAATATCTTCAGTCATAATCCACTTCTTCTCAAAAATTTAAAAAAATAAAACAAACTCAATCAAAACGATAAAACGCACTGATCAAACAAGTTGCATGACACAAAGCAACACAAAACTACACAATGATCACATTATTCACTGCACAAACCCGATGCGCGCGCAGCTCGTCATAAATCACCCATGCGCGTCTCGGACTTGCGTGCGGATTCTAGTCTATGCAGCTGCACTCTCTGATATAACTCAGCCGTCCTTATATTAAGGATCCTCTCCAGCGAGTGACCGACCGCAATGCACAGTGTCCAGTGGTCACCTGAGTGCACTCTCCGTGATACCTGGGGCGTCACAAATCAAAATCCAAGGTGCATAATTTCACGGGAAACAAACAGCACGGACCCAAGGCTAGGATCAAAGAGCGGCGCGAACTCTGTCTACCACGAACACGACACGGGGGAGCTACTGTGAACGGAACGAGGTGCACGCACCAAGAAGCGACATCCTCGACGAAGCGCTAGACATGAACTGAACTGGGGCTGCTGGGACAAGTTCTGTGCTGGCTCGGGCTCCGCTGCGGTGTGATGTGTCTGTCGGACGTCTGCACTCGGCGTAGATGAGAACTCCGCGTGGTGCCGCCAAAGCATGTGTGTGGACATGGATGGGAGTTGGTGCTACAATGCAACCGTGCTCCTCGGGTTCAGTTGGAAGGTGCTCATGCTCACATCTCTCGTACATCTCGTTTGGGGCTCCTGTGGGTGGATGGGGCGGATGCTGGATGCGGATGGGTTCGATTCACATGGCAGTGGGATTCTGGTGGTGCCCCGTTCACATGGCAAAACAACATCAGCTGTGTTTGGTTTGAAGGGCTCGCGCTGGGAGCGAGGTGCATGTCGAGCGTGTTCGAGGCAGATTAGAAGCGTTTGGTATTAACTCGTTTTGTTTTGGCTACGGCGAATTCTCGTCGATGGAAAGTAAGCACGCGATGCAAATGCAGCCGCATAAAACTAAAAAAGGATTTCGAGTAGAAAAATGTTTGTTTTAGCTATTATTTATTGTGGAAGTATTGACAAGTGGATTTATTATAAAGGATTCGCGGTAAAACCTGCTGCGGTTAATGGAAATTATTATTAACCAGCTTTCCTGAATATGGCCAGATTTAAACTTATATAAGCACAGTAGAAAAATAATTGGAAAAGAAGATTTTGCTCTGGACTTTAATTTTTTAAAGTTGATTTTCAAATCTCCAAGTTTGCATTAAAAGTGAAGGTTTAGAATCCACAAAAATTTTAAACTTGAGTTAGATCAATGGCCGGCAAACTGCGGCTACTGAGCCTCATGTGGCTCTTTGGCCCGCTAAGTGGGGCTCTTACAAAAATACCAAGTTGGGATAACTCATGCACTGAAGTCGGGTTCTGATACGTCTGTGTACAAGGCAACGTCATGGCCCTTGTCAGGCTGGAAATCTTCCCTGATAGAGATTCGGATATTAGGGGGTCACCACCGAAATTTAATTTTACGACCATGTAGTCGGTAGGTCCTGATACCATTTCCTGTGGTAGAGACTGCAGTATATTTACTATGCCCATAGGTCTTCTCGATCCAGAAATCCGCTTTACGCACCCGGAGTGTGGTATAGGCCGCCTGCTGCCATGCATACATATACTACATTATCAACCGCCGCATTTGAGCTTGTACATGCTAACTCCCTCGATGGTTATTACTTCATCCAAGGGTTCACTGAGAGTCACTCAGAGTCAGCCTCTTCGTTAGATGAAGCCGATTATAAAACCTATGCCTGCCTTAGTCCAAAATGGAGCTTATAGTCAACTCTTTCGAACCCTTCTAGGCCTTCGTCATTGATGAGCAGTACCAGGGTTCTACTATTTCGCTGGGGCTCCTCGGCTTGAGCACCTTCCAGTTGTCCCTAGGAATTTCCTTGTTGTGGCGCCGAAGATACTGGAGCAATTTGCTCCATCAAGAACTTCATGATCATCTCTGATATTTTGGCCTCGATGTCGGCCCAGAGAAGGTCCGGAAGTCTGCCAGTACTAGAATGGCATGGGTTAATGCCACTAAAAGGTGATTGGCCTGTTACCCGTTGAGGCCGATTGTTGGGGACCTGAAGTAGAAGTTTCCCCAAATATGGTTGGTTTTGAAAGCCTTTTCCTTGTTGGTCAGTATTTGTAGGCCCTGAGCTATCTTCTCGAATTCTCTCCCTTTCAGTGCGGCAGGTTACCGCTCCTGCAGTCCTTGCATTCTGGAACGCATTCCACTTCTCTACGACTGCTTGAAAATTTCCTATGTGGGCTTTGTCCTTCTCCGAGATGGTACCGCGGCGGTCTCATTCTCTGCTATTCTGTCGAGAACGCGAATGTACCTTCTTTGGAGGATGGACGCTGATGATCTCTGTTTCTCAGATATGCCATTGTTTATTGCTAGTGATTGCTAGTACGCCTATGGTTATGTTGCCTGACTTTGAAATACTATGGTTGGTACACGCAATGCCAGATCTGGCAATTGCCCTACTTGGAGCAAGCTGAGACTTCCCTGAATGGGAAGGGTTCGTAGTCCTTGGTCCTAGTCCTTGTACGTTGCTGTGTCGGGTCATCTGTGTATCTGTTTGTTTTGGTCTCTTTTCATTATTATTTTTGCTATTTTTGTTCATGCTGTTCCCACGAGTAAAGCCGGAAATGAAGTCCGCCTTGACAGTGCGAGTAAAGGCCCAGAGTAAAGGCCCTTTCAGAAACGGCAGCAGCAGCGGCAGCAAGTTTGGTTTTACTAGCAATCGCTGCTGCTTTTGTTGTCACATGACCACCATTAGCCAATAGGAACAGTTTGCTGCCGCTGCTGCTGCCGTTTCTGAATGGGCCTTAAGATATTTGTGCACATTGTCCTTGCGCGGGCATCGGCGAGGACCGTTTGGGACCAGCCTGTTTATATCCACTGGTTGGCCATTCGGCCTTCAGCACGGTACCTTTATGCCTTGGCTTGAAAGCTTCTCCTCAGACTACTGGCTGGCAACGGCACCGCTTTTTCTGCTTCCAAAAACCGGTTTTATAGGAAAGAAATGAGAGAAGAGAAGGACGCACATGACGAAACTTGAACTAAACAATTTTCCTCCAAAAATTCCCTTGATAAAAACTAATTCATACACACATTTCTTTCTCTTCTCCCTTCTCAGATGTTAACGATTACCGCGACAAATCCACACAATCAAAACTTTCTTGTAGGCGATGGCGAGACTCAAATCTGCTCTCAAATGACTTCTTGAGTCTCAGCTCCGACCAGGATCTCCCAGTTGTTGTGGCCTCTGCTAGTAGGTTTCTGATCCACGTTGTTCTAGGTCTTCCGATTCGACGGGATCCTTGAGCATGAAGGAAGCGAATGCTCGAATTGGAATGTAGAATCACCGAAGAAAATGTGTGGAAATAGTGCTATCATAACCTCCAACCGGTGGCAACTGGTAACTAACCTAAAAAAGACGATCTGGTTAGTCTCATCGAAGCAAGGTGGGCATCAGGCTAAAAACGTCAGCAATAAAAACGTCCTTCTACGACTTTTGAAAGGAATCGGTGGGATTTGGGTTTTTGTTGGAGAAAATAAAAATACTAGCCGTTTAAATATTTATAACTTTTATTATAACACAGCAGCAACCAACCTTCGTACGCTAATCATGGGTAACTGGTGCCCAGCCCGGACAAGCAGAAGGACAACTAGAAACGTGTGAAAACTTGTCACATGGCGGTAAACAAAATGGTGGTACTTTTACTGAAATGGATGAGTACAAGAGTAAAGTTAAAAACAGTAAACACAACAAACCGACCTGGTTCTTTTCCTGAAATGTGCACCAGTAGAACTAAAAACTTTAAAACAAACAAACTGATCTTCATCCTGTATTTTTTCTCGACTGCTCTTTCAGAACACAACTTGACTTTTGATTGTTTCTACACATTTTTTGAGAAATTATAAATTTCCGGAATGAATTGTCAATTATTAAAAATTTTCTGGAATTTAATTGATTTTAATATTTGCTGATAAAAATCAGTTCTTTACTGACTCTAAGCCCAGGTGTTGTTCATGGCGCTTGAGGTCAAGTTCACATTAGTGATGGGCACAGGCGTATTTTTTGTTCCGGTTGAAAAAATCTTGTGGGAACTCGTGTTTACGGAAGTAATAGTGGTTTTGACATTAGTGGTAAGAGAAATTTTTGTCTGGTCATTAGTGATAAGATGTTCAGTTTTTTGGTTTCTTGCTAATTTCAATTTTAATGCATAGTTGTTGTTGTTTAAAGTGTGTTTTATGTGTAGCGTAATGTGATACATTGTAAATCAATACACATTATAAAGAAACTTACTTTAAACCCGGTTAAATCCTGTTTTAACGCATGACAAATCTCGAATCCTTTTGAGGCATTTTTTCAAAACTCACTAAAAAAGGCTCAATGTAATTCCGATTCTGAAGCACACTCTTAAAAACTATGACATTGCAATCTGATAAGGAAACAACAAAAAAACTTGATATACATCGAGTTACCTTTCACATTTAAGAATCATGAAAAAAAAGGGGATAAAAGTACTCCCATTTGAAATATCCTGTCAGATATCCTGTCCCAAGTAACTAATAATTCTGTCACACAAGGTGCGCTCCGAGCAACTCCCTCACGCACACCAGAAACAGACCCGCAAAAAACTCATCAACTGTAAAGAGGTAAATAAATACAAGAAAACCGAGAAAAAAACTAGGGAAAATGCTTGAAGGAAACACAAGAAGGAGGAAAAAAGGATTTTTTTTGCTGGTCTATCTCCACACGGAAAATCTGTTTCCTATTACTCGGTCAGTGAGCAAACAGCACGTAACCATCGCAACCGTGCAGAGTCTCGTTTTACACAAAAATCCTCCAATGTCTATCATGATGACATAGAAGAAGAATAAGGAGATGCCCTAAAGGGACAACATGGATGGGCCTCCTAAGATGCGAAGGAGTGATGTTCTCGTCCAAAAAAATAAGGACGAAGGAATAAACGAAATCTGAAATTCATGGCTGTATCGTTTCAACTCGGCCGGGGCACAAGAAAAGGGAAGAAATGCTGGGAGACAACAATGCAATTCGATTCGAATGGGATTTGGGGGATTCACCTTGAATAGTCCATTCAGGAACAGATAATTTCGGTTTCATTGATGACGGGCGGAATGAAGGCTTTAAGCCGTGCAATGGAGAAGGTTAGGGCATTAGCATTCAGAAGGCATCATCTATTGGAAATCTATAAATGCACGACCTATGTGACCCCATTAGGCTGTTTACGATGATAAAGGGTCGCTCAGGCATGTAAACAATTGAATAACCAGGGATAACGACCACGTGCGGCATGTCACCTGGCCGTGTTCAACTGGTTTCAACTCAGTTTCAAACAATACTTTTGGAAGGAATTTATCTTTGTTAAAGAATAACACACATGGGATATGGTAATAAGTAAGTTTAATGACTAATGAAAGATACTGGCTAGTGTAAACTTGAGGAAAGTGGTATTGATGTAGGTAAAGTCAATTTTGTTTACGCGTTCACAAGTTCCTCTTTAGTTAGCGTAATAATGTAAAACCAGAGTAGACTATTTCCGATACCAATTCAAATTCAAAAATCAAGTTTACGTAAAAGTTGCTACAACTAGAAATTGCACTCTGTTAGCATTCAGTGAAGATCTCAAATTATAAACCTCCTTCCGTTAATATATACGAGAGTCTATCATTGGTGACACATGGGCCACACATGGAAGTAAGGCGTCTGGCTACAATCCCAGTGGTCCCGGGTTCGAATCTCGGCAGCACCACGATCCGTTGCCTTTTCTACTTTCCCACCTACACAACTTTCCTTCTTTCTTCTTCCCTCTTTACATTCCTGATTGCTCCTGTCATAGCCTTCCTAAGTTCTTCCCCGCTCCACCAAAGTGCATGTCATCGGTTGGTTGATGAGATTCAACTCGTTTTAGGAGGCATAACACTCCAGCGAGTTGTTTCTCGATGTCCCGACGTCAGAGTCGCGATAGTAATGGTTTGAGAGTAGGTGGAATAAAAGTAGCGCAGTTTGGTTGGTTGGTTGGGGCAGTTCCTTCCTTCCCGACTAGAGCTGCTATTTAACATTGCACTCTATACGAAGAAAATAGATTGTCGACAGTATAAAGGGCTTTTCCTGAGCTTTTAGTCTTCCAAATAAAAAAAATTCTACTATGCTAACATATGGGCTTATGCTAACAAACAGATAAAGCAAGCCCTTTATCCTTCAGGAAGTCTATATCGACAACGAATGCTGTTAATGTGGTGAATAGCCTAGCAAGGGTCGCAATAGATGTGAATAAAAGCTCTAGTCTGCATTCTAGTCCGTATTGTGATAAAACTTCTTATAGCTAGGACAATGCCCTGCGATTCAGACGAGGAAGTAAGGGAGTATAGGAAGCGGAGTCCCACAAGGCTCTGTCCTAGGACCCCACTTGTTAATCAATGTCATGTATGTATGAGTACTGACACTATGCCTCCCGTGAGAAGCGGTCATATGAAGGCTACTGAACGAAATCGAGATATTCGCTAACGAAGCAATAAGTACGTCTAGCGAGAACGCTGACCTACTGACAGTTGATCATAGAACGGACGTAGTGTTAATCAGCGAGCGGAAAATGGTAAAGGCCATAGCCGTGAATGTAGACCAGATTATCTGTTCCAAGCCCGCACTTAGCTATTTGGGGTTGATGATTGGGCGACCCCTCCGTACGTTTAACGTAAGCCGTAGGAGTGATTTAAGGCCGGGCTAGAGGCCCGCTACACCGGTAGGCAGTAGCTTCTCGGTATAATGCTGTTCAACTTCCGACGAACCTAAGGGTGCTTGCATAGCCTGTGAATAGAGTGGCGATCTTCGTCGAAGCCACCTTTCTCACCAAGAAAACAGAGGCAGAAAAAAGTTAGAGACCAACAGACGGAAGGTCGCTGGTCCCTATGCCCTCTGGTAAGCACCCCTTCACAAATAAAACTGAGACCTAAGGAAAACCCTTTATCCCTTGTCTGGAAGTCCAATCTAAGAAAGAAATCTAAAATGACTAACAAACAAAGAAATCTGCCAAAACTTTATGTAATAACCATTAATCCCTTCGCATTGAATCGCAAATCGCCATATCGATTTCACTTCCTTTCAACTCAATCGACCACGAGTCCCCTCCCCCAGCCAGTAATGTCTCGATAATGTCGCAATACAAAATGAACCTCGTTAGAATGATAAACGCAATCAATTTAGTCCGCTTAAGTAAGTTTTTTTCCATGTCATTTTTAACCTCAACAAATCTGCAGAACGGCGACATCCAATCTGGCTGCTATCGTCGTCTGCCAAGCCGAGCGCTGGAGTCGTAAGACATAATCCTCGCCGCGCTAATCTAGCTCTGCATAGGTTGGCTCGTTACAGCAAGAACTCTCTGTGTGCAAAAGGCACTGTGCTCCCCGTGCACGGTGGAGCTCTTGTGTTTACTCAGGGCTGTGCTCCCCCTCGAGCAGGCCCAGGCCAACATTTCATACTGTCAATTCGGATGGAAATAAATTGCCATTACAACTTGTTAATAGTTGCGTATCGATATTTCGAGTGGCTGAGGCACACACAGCACTGGGTCGTGGCCCCGTCCAAGTCCCCGCTGAATGAATGGAGTTCGATTAAATTGCAACGCGGTTGGGTTTTAATCAGCTCAACAAGCCCCAAATGATAGCTGTGCTCGGTGTTCCTGCTTGCAGACATCCAGAATCCAGATGGAGCGGGAGAAAGAGAGACTTCCAGGCCATCCAGATTGTCGGCACAATGGCACATTCTCGAGCACCTTTGATTGAGTTTGAATGCAAATTTTTAACAGGTGAGCTCTCTAGGTAACACTAACTAAAGTGGATGCCATGAATGTCATTGCTGCAAATGGAAGTTTTAATTTATTACAAGCAATTATGAGTCCGGCAGACCGAAAGACTTAACGATTCAGCGGTTCGAACAACTCCATTCGAGGAAAGTTAAGCGCTTCTGCTGTACTTTTGGTGGTGGACGGATGTGTGTGGCTCCGTGCCTGCTCCTCGCATAAACACTTTCTAATCTGTCCCGGATTGATATAAGGAGCAGTTTGTCTGTGCTGTTATAGGCAGTTACACATTATGCGAAAAGTTTCATTCGTTGCCAGATGAATGGACCCAGATGAGGAGGGAGTTTCGGATATGAGACAGGAATGTGCCCTGGCTGCGCAATCCATAACTCAGCATCAAAATTCAAGAATTATTTGGCGACGTCTGGACCTCCTTGGGAGGGGGACAGATACTCGCAAAACTGCAGGACAGACGGAAATACCAAGGAAGGAACAACCAGCACGGAAAATGGCTCTGCAAAGACAGAGGGATTTGAATTTCTAATTAGATTTGATGGGAGAAGAAGGGTCTTTATGGAATCTACCATTGACCTTTGCAGGCAACAAAGGAAATGCATTTCACTCATGAATTCTGATACCTTCTGAATGGTTTTGTTACCAATTTGCCGGGACTAGCAAATGAATGCGCAGCGCTATTGTTCGTCGAACAGTCGAAGAAAGTAACAAAGGAGTTTTGTCGTATAGTACCTGCAGGAATCGTATCAGCTCTTGCTGCAGCAACAAAAAAATTGCTTTGTGTGCATTTGCGTGAGTCGTTGCACATACACCAATGTGCATTAGTCTAGTTCTGTTCATCACTGATAACATCACAAGCGTATGCTGGTATCATATTCAATTCTCTGACAGTTAACATGAAATTCATTAAAGGAAGTGGAAATCCATTTGAGAGCAGAGATAACTCGATCCTCGTAACCTTTTATTATTTCACAGTAATCAGCGCCGGGGTCATCAGTCATAGCCCCCATCGCGCCGTCATTTAATCGCACTCTTATCGTGTTGAACGGCATCGCCTTTGGTCGAGATAAGTGGTCTGGACTCGCCATCTGGCCGGGGTCGTGCATCAGGATACCCCGTTGCACTTAAAACACTTTAAATTAAAAAAAAATATTAAGTAAGAAAATTGAAAAATAAAAGTGGAAAAAATACGACTTTTCCTGGTCATCAACTTAACCATCTGCCGGGACCCACCCTGATGGCTGTTATCGTGCCAACAGTCATAAGTAGACGAGAGTTTCCCTTTTTAATTGTAGCCCCGTTGTCCTTTCCGGTTGTGGTGTGGGCCTTGATCTCAAAGGATGTGAACAACGGCGCCCCGAAGACAATTCCCATACCGAAAAATTCTTGATGCTTTTGATTGTGTGAGGGTGTTTAATTGCTTTTTTCTAAAGGAGTCGTTTTCCACAGTCTGCGGCATGGTTCTGGGGCATCTGTCGAGTTTCGATGCCGCTCAGAGTGTGCTGCAAGGAGGGTCCCTGAAGATGCTTCAAGAAAATGAAAATTGAAAGGAAAATCTTTGAATACATCAAAAGACACCGGAGCCGCATAGAGTCATGGTAATTGCCGGATGTGCCTTTGTAATTCTGCTCGATGCATTACCCGTGACAGAAGTGCATCCATACCAGGGCAATGCCACACACAAAAAGTTCACACTCCAGTGTTTTCGGTAATGATATGTAGGATGTCTCAACTGTAGGAGGCTTGTCCGCTCCTATTTTCTTGTAATGCCACACAATTTAGTAAATTAACGAATGTTAATTACACCTTCACTGCAGAGCGCGCGCTCAATTGCAGTATTCTCGGCCAGGTATGGATGTGCCTCAACTGTGTTCAAGTTCCTCAACCAACCGCCAAGTAACCGACACAAATTGGTGGATGCCAGGCATTCTGGATTCTCATTACATATTCCACTCATTTCGAGAACAAAACGAAGCTGGCGAACAATGGGGATTACAGCTGAATGAAACCTGAAGGAATAAATCTTAGCCAAGGAGCTCTATCCGTGCGGCTCCCCGCCTTCGAGGGCTGAAATGCAGGTGAAAGACAAAAGGCTGTGCATGGATCCCTTTCAGCTCTCATCCTCTCTAGAAAGCACCGTCGTATCTACATACATATAGCATAACTTCTGAACACCTTGTGGTTACCTTCTTGGCTTGTTAAACACGCACCAGCCGGGATCCGGGAGCATCTTAGGAAATCATCGCACTCTCGGGCCTGGAGTCAGCTCCGTGCATCGATCCGCATCTTTTCCCCGCCGTGAATCTGCTGCTGCTGCTGCGATGTGAAAAACTCGATTTGCGAGCGCAGGGAAATCATAAAAAAATCTTTTATTCATTATTTTAATGTTGGCAGCTCTTATTTAATGAAAACCCAGTTAAGGTGGTGGTGCTGTCTTCAGGTAAACGCACATATACCAGGGGATGTAATATCTTTCTGCCCTTGCCGTCTGAGGTCCGTCTACCTTCCGGCAGTGCACCAAGTACGGCTGACTTCATTCTAGCGCTTCAACGGGGCATCATACGTATCTAAAGGCGTCTGCCATAAATTTCAAATTCAATCAACTTTAATTGCTTCTGGGTTTTTTAATAAAGTCATTAAATTAAGTTTACATGTGTTGTGCTGTATTTTAAAGCGCTTTTATTTACATGGATATCCATCAAGGGATACAGCTCAGCTCAGCTCAGCAGTCTACAGACAGAGAACGCAGCAGCCATCATCATCGTCATCATCTGAAGAATGCCAGCCAACTTGTTGTAGGGCAAAGCACCCTCGGGTTTTTGTTGCAATTAATATTAATTGGTGCAAATTGACAGTTTGCACGAGATATTTGCGATATTTCATGTATTAGTTCCCTTTTCTGCAGTTAATAGAATGCAAATTGAGTTTGGCAGAAGGGTGGCACTTGTTTTGTTTAGAGGAAGGAACAAGTCAGACTCTAGTGGTTTGATCGTTGCTGGTAACCTCATTTCGTTATATTTGGAATTCAATTAAAATATGAATGCAGTAAGTTTGCAGTAACTTGAACATGTGAAAAAGCAAGGCTATTTAAGTTGTGGAGTTGTTCAAGTAGCTCTTTCGAAGTGGATAATGTCACAATGGCCTCGCAACGGGCGAACACCGGCCGCTTGGGAGCACTTACTCGGAACATAGGGTTCCAGATCGGGCACCTATATTCCAGGATTGGGAGGACGAGCAGAAAAGAGACAGAAGAGAGTTTTTGTGACAGGTCTGAAATAAATATATTGAATAACAGAGGGCCTAGAAGGCTACCCTGAGGGACTCCAGAAGTTACTTCGATTTCTTTTGACAGAAATCGTTGAAATTTGACAACCTGAGTTCTGTTGTATGATTTAGTCAATTCCAGGGCAGAACCTGAAATTCCAAGTTTTATTAGTGTTTTACTTAAAGTATGGTGATCAACACGATCAAAGGCTTTGCTGAAGTCAGTATAAACCGTATCTATTTGATGACCGTTCTCCACACCACTTAGATCGAAGGCTAAACTCATAAGGTTTGTAGAAGTCGATCGTTCCTCCAAACCATGTTGCTGTTCATTAAGACATGAGTCGATTAGAGGAGGCTCGCCCCTCCCCCCTAAAGCCGGTACTGCCTTCGACCAAGAACGAATTTTGAGATTACGAAGTCGCATTCAGAATGCCAACATAGCATTCTCCGAATGACGTTCTCCGGAAAAGGTTATTGGATCCTACACGAGTTTTAACAGGATTTAACAAAACATTTTGTACCAGATGGTTCCAAAATATGCAAAAGAAAAAATTAGCCAGGTATGAGCAATGATTAAACTTCACAGCGTGCCCTAGAGGGGTTGATGGATAAAAATCGAAGCGATTGCTTTTCTCTGTAACAATTCAAGATAAAGACGGCATCCGCAACCAAATTAAGTGTTCTTGTCCTCTAACTTTGGTGAAATATGAAGAAACGGAGTTGGTGTTAGCACTACGAAAACACAAATCCCAGTCGGCTTCAAACAAGCGAATAAGCCCCAGCCAGTTGGCTCTCTAAAGGGCGAGAATGATTGCTATCGCGGAATGTTGAACTTGACACTAGACTCACTGAGGGTGATACTAGGTCGGGTACGAAAAATAAACATGGGTGGTGGATCGATTCTTATGGGATTGTGACAAAGTAAACACTTTTATAGCTGTTCGTACTTTGATAGTTTCACGAATTCGTCAAATCAATCTCCGCAAGAACTCGCACCCAGGGTAACCGTAGCCTAAAATCTTTAGAGTTTTATATTCATATCTTCAAGCAGGAATATTTTCTTCAAAGAAAAAGAGCGGAAAAACTTCTGTCTGGAAATTATTGAGTTATCAAAAGTATCACTTTAAGTATCATGCAGAACTTTTTCGTCAAAAGTGTGTTGTACCCAACTTACCGCTTCCTTTGATCTAACGATCTAGTTGATTGGTAAACATTGGTATTTACTAAAAAACAACTGCAATTATCCATGGAATATCCAAACCAACCTGCCTTATCGCGGTCTGTGGCCGTTGTTACAGTTCTCAAAAATTACATTTTTTTGTAAGAGCCGAAATCATAAATTAAAACAAACCCGATTGTTGCCGTTCATATCACTTCAGCTGCTCGTAATTCAGCTGCTCACTTCACAGTCAAAGCATATTTTTATCAGAATTATCTACGCTTGTTTCCATTACAAAAACGCCACTTAAGCTTGGCTATCGTAGGTGGACAGCTAACATGGCATGGTCAAATCGCTTTGTTTGGCCCCCATAGACCCAAAGACAACCAAACCACCACAACAAAAATATTAATTAGACGAGGCCGAAGTAAGTAAAGTCGGCAATTACTCAGTCTTAAGACGGCGCGGAACGGAAACATCATTCAGGAGCGCGGTCTCCAGAAACGATATTTTGTATCTGGGCACAAATTCCACGTAGATACTTTGAATAGAGATCTGCTGGACATTGCCCACTGCTGTGCAACTAATCCACCGATAAATTATATATGTCCATTCACTAATTTGACATGACCAGCGGGCATGTGACGGCCAGAAGGTGCAAGTCAGTCAGTGCCACTGGTTGCCACGAGCTCGGACAAGTGGATCTAAATTTGATCCAAATACCAATTAACAGGGCACCCCAGGGCTCACCTCATCGATCGTGATTTTATCTACAGGTGATGCTGATATCGCGTTACACACCCACGTAGGATTACCGAACGTGAAGAAATCATTCCGGGATGATTAATAGCAACAAGTGGATTTCGTGGGGAGCAGGTATCCTCTCGAGTGTGTGGCATTCACAGAGAGAGAGAGGAGATTTTTAGGGCATCGTTAAGGTATCAGGGGGGAATTTTGAAAATTATCTCTAATTGACAGATAAAATTAAGCCAAACTCATGATGGGGAACGTTTATCCATTTATCCTAGTCGGCACGTCGCCACGTCTGCCAATTAGAGCGACACCAACCTGTTTCCTTTGGCAGTAGTTGTCGCATTTGTATTTTGATATGGAAATTCCAGTTCATGTCAAGTTGGGGCTGTTAATTAAATCTATGACGACTACCAGATAATAATTGAGAGCAGGTCGTTGTCAGTCGCGCCACTCCAGACTGGATTTCCCATTCAATGTGCTCCTCGAGATTCAATCTGCCTCGTAAAATACCTTGCGGCTTTTGTAGGTGGATAACGCTGTTACCGCAGATCCCTATGAGTCCAATCCAGCCTGAATGTGTAATAGAACAAGCGCGATCCTTTACTTGGCAGTTAAGGCAAGAAGTTTCCCTCGTCGTCGTCGTCGATTGTAGTATATAAGACATCCTCGTCGTCGTCGCTTCCCAAATACCTTTGTCGTCGTCTTAATGGTAATTTGCTGTTCGTGCCTGTTGCTGTATGGATTCCTTGGCGGATAAGAGCCGACGACTCAAGAAAGACATCTTACTGCCACAGCAGAGCATCAGAGCGAAGCCCTTTGGGTGCTCGGCATTTCTGCGAACTCGGGTTACCCTGTCAAAGATGACGGCGATGAATCTAATCGTCGCTTCGTGATGGAACCTATCACGTGCGATTATCAACCTGCGGCCAAAGTGTACCTTTAGGTGATGTATGAATTTTTTAAAGATTATAATCAAGCAATTTTTTGGGTGGATTTTGTAATTTTATGTGATTTTAAGCGTCAATGATGGGAATTTTTTCATGGATTGGGAAAGTACTTAATGATGAACAAAATGAGATGATTGTGAAAGTATTGCCTTAATCAGATTGAAAATCGCTTTCAGCAACATTCACTCCGCTTCAATTCTCCCATATCAACATTCAGATTATGCTTTTATGCAGAAATGAGTCACGACTATTAGTTAATATGCCCTTCGACGTTATTAACATGGTGAACCCCTTTTAAACTTACTGATTATTCATATTAAAATCCCCCTTTTCATTTGTACTATAAATGCTTCCCCACATGTCCAAACTTCATATATACTTGTGTATAGTGATCCCCCTTGGGCAAGAATCCGCAAACAAATAGCAGCTTATAACCTCAGCTCAGAAGATAACCGAAAGGGTGCTTTCAGCCCGAAGGGCACATACCCAGTCCTTAACTTCTTGCATTCTCATATATTTTTCTAATTAGAATTTCTTTGTGAAACTGGGGAACGTTTTTTTTTTTTTTTTTTTTTTGAAAAAAGGAGCTGGCTAAGAATAGAAGAAAAAATTTAATAAAGATCAACCGTTCCATATCCTTTTTTCCCGTGGCTTTGGGTTCTTTGTATGTGATGTGGAGCGTTTTAGAGAGGATTTAGTTGAAGATGTGTACGAAGGATATATAGAGAAGGTCTTCGTGGGTTTCTTAG
Organism: Thereva unica; assembly: GCA_949987705.1. NCBI lineage: Eukaryota > Metazoa > Arthropoda > Insecta > Diptera > Therevidae > Thereva > Thereva unica. Next base: position 96,005,751 of record OX465285.1, read on the forward strand.
AACACAAGAATTTATATTTGGTTTGGCTTAAAGTTAAAAAAATTTTTTTTTGGGGATTTTTTTTGCAATATTAATAGATGGAAAGGATCATGTCATTCAGGATAAACAAAAAATGTTACTTTCGATATTAAAGCAAAGAGTTAGGATGAGGTATGTAATGTAGTTGATTGAAGCCTGTTTGTAAATAAGATTTCAGAAATCCTTCAATAAAATTTTCAAAATTTTCTAAACAACTTTTTTTTATTGTTTTGGTGCTAACCTATTGCACTCATACCATACTCATGAACTTTATTCGACTCGCATTCTTGTCCTCCTGACTCCTTCTATACCTGCAACACCAGATAAGGCCGCTCGGTCATTTGATGCGTGATCGCTGCGTCACTGCTGCGTGGTTGCTGCGTGATTGATGCATAGTAATTGCTCATCCACGGAATTTTGTGTTTCGTATATACTAACTCAACACGTCGCTGGATCAGGCATAAGATGAAAATACCTCAATACAGTGTTTTCGGGATACTGAATCAGCACAACTGTGGATCCTAGGAATGAGTGTGATAAAAAGAGTTGTGGACCAATTTTCAGCCATTTTGGAGTTTTGTCTCCTTTCGTGCGTTTTTTTTTGCTAATTTTCCCGGACTTCAAATATTTAGGCCAATTTTGACCTACGGTGGAATTGATTCCGCTGGAATTGTCATACATCGATAATTATGGAATTACAATTTATGTTACTATGTAAGAAAATTCCAGCGGAATCAATTCAACCGTATTTCAGAATTAGCCTGAATACTTTGTTTGATTGACGTAGTAGTTTGTTACACTCTTACTTCATATTAGGTCAGTTCAATGACACTACAGCACAAATCGAGCCTTGGCCTCCTTCAGTGCTTTTCTCCAACCTTATCTTTCACTGGCTAGAGTCCTCCAATTACATAATCCCAACAAGTGTGCAGCGTCTGTTTCTACGGCTTCAAACCATCTTTTCTGTTTTGTTTGTCTGTCACCCATTATGATTCCCTTATATATCCTCTTCGCCGCTGCTGTTTTCCGAAATTCGCTCTACATGTCCTGCCCATCGTAGTCTATTTATTTCGATATAGTTTACGATGTCTATCTCTTTATAGATTCGGTACCTACAGTTCGTCATTGTATCTGATTCTCCATTCCCGAGTTAAAATAAAAATTGATCTTACAACGGGCGAATACCGGCCAATATTGAAACATAGTCCTGGGCCATTTGCCGGATATCAGAAGATTGTTGGCTGAACTGTACGGGCGTACATCACATACATACACCGACGGGTTATTCCCCATACTTCACGTACAACAAACCGACGACTAGCTGACGTTTGCAACCGACGAGCTGGTTTCTCTTATGCGTCGGTAGTCTTTAAGTATGATAATCCAAAGGGCGATTGTACATAACGAGAATGTCATGCACTTGGCCTTTATATGCCCATTGTATGCCCATGGGTACAGCACAGTACTCGGCCGATTAAATATTTTTGTTAAGTTTGACCGTCCAGGCACCGCATGTGCTTCCGTTAAAAATGGCTAAAAACTCTACAGCCATCGTATGTCCCTTAAAACCCAAGCGGTCTGTGTTCGCCCGTTGTAAGACCACATTTTTTTTTACTCGGGTTCTCATATTTGATATAATACTTCAAAAATTCATGAACGTAAGTAACTACTTAGAAAACCTATGATTGATCTATGATTTTTTTGATGCCTCGTTGATCTCGATCCCCGCAAACTAGCGGGATTGAGATTATGATGCGGAATTGGATTCCCGAACTCAAGCGACAACCAAGAGTTCAGTTCAAACGCCTTCTCTTCAGCACCTTCCGGATTCAATATAAATGATTGTCCTTTATCCCTACTTTCGGAATAACCGAACTTATACTACTATACCACTACTACTGATGAGTATGACATGACGAACTGGTAGTACAAAGGCTGATACCTAAGCTTACTTTTCCAACAACCTCTCTTAAGTAATTAATCCCATGATAAGAATTTTCATTTTCAAATCACACACTAAAATATTCTACCTAATCAAAAATAACAGCAATATTCCATGTAACCAGTTATTGCCTAAGAGGAAAGCACCTCATCGAACATGCAAAAATGATTTATCGGTTCCATTTTGGAGCGACGAATGAGGCACAAGAGAGGAGGTATGACGGCAATCGGCACAAATAAATGATATCAGCTCGACTGGATATCTAATAATAAAAGGTACCCCGAGGATATCTCTTCTTGCGAATTGGCATTTCGAAATTATTGAGATATTTCTCCAGCTATAAAAGCAATCAGGCTCCCATCTATGGCTGGGGATGATGCCCATCAGACATCATGTGAGGACTCCTTCCTGGGTGTACAACTCTCCTCTACTTCACATCCACCATTACAGATGTTTGAGTTGATTTTTGATTTTTTTATTTTTTTTTAATAATAAAAGGAACACAAGGACAAATTGATCACGAATTCGTTTTATATCTGGAATTTTAAAAATTTTTCCACGTACATCAGACAAGTACCGTGTGTACTATGTGTGTGCTGTGTCCTCCCCTCCCCGGGTATGTTTTTAAGGCGAATCGATTTTCCTTACACGATTTTAATTTTAAGATAAAACCTTTAAGTACGAAAAAACAACGCTAATTAATGCAGCGAAAATCAGATAACACAGAAGGGTAGCCTTTAAGTAGCTCCCATCCGATGTTCTGATTAAAATGCGCACGCGCATGTGCCTCTGCTTCACATCTTTTTCCTTTCAAGGGCACGCATGCATCATGCATAAAAATGCAGCACTGCGCATCGATAAGCTGCACAGATATTGTGCGCGCACTCGTAACTCAGATGCGTGTTGACTTGCGCAGGTTTTTTTTTGTTGGTTTTATTGCGCAAAATACTTTAAATCGGCAAACTGCAACGATCAACGAAATGCAAGTATATGTACGAAGTCTAGACGCGATTTTAATTGAGTTCAGTAACGCAATGTCTTAATGAGGACCGATAACTCGGCAATTACCTAACACACGATTAGGCTGCAGCTAAGTCAAATTGACTACAGCAACACTTTGCTAGACAGATTTTCAATTGCATGTCCAGATGTGAAATATGGATGCCATAACGCGCTAGGCCTAGTAGATAGATAGACAGACTGAGACAGAGAGAGAGGGAGATTCGTGCGTCCTGGATTATCGTCGTCCAGTAATTTATTTGCGTGTTCAGTGCGTGTTGCGATAGCGCTTGAAAGTTTATGGCTGCAGCTTGCAACGTAATAAATTCTTGTGGGAATAGAACGGTCGTGGTCGAATGATGAGTTGGGAATTTGTTGGGTTTTTAGGTCAGTCTTATCTTTTTAGTATTCCCCGGTATAGACACGTACTTGGATATGTTTTTCCAGGTATGATCGTCGGTCGTTATTACTACACCGATAGATTATATGAATCTTTCAATAAATATATTTAAAGACGTGTTCACCGAGAGACCATAAACTAGCGCGGTCTTTTAAAAGCACAAATGTTCAACCCATTACCATAGAACTTGATATCCTCGACAAAAATTCCCTTTAGTAAAAAAAAAACTGCATGAAATCGATCCTGCAAGTCCGGCTCAAAAGGTGCCGACCACCATAAAACGACTACGAAAAATTAGCGCAGACAAATCACGTTATCACATTGCAGTCATTATCTTTGTGGCTTTCAATGGTCCAGTACACAAGTAGAATCAATTAAGCGTCTACAACCGAATGTAGTCCGGAATACCAAGCAATTTTTCTTCCATCTCCTTGCTTCCTCTCCGAGGGCAGCCTCCGTGGATCTCGTAAATATCATAGAAGTTAACTCGGTCGGTCTAGAGAGAGGATACGGACGCTGGGGACGATCTTATAGTTAAAATTCTATAGGAAAAAGCCACAACTTGCACGCCACTAGGCGAATGCTCGCAATTCCTCGCTTAATGTAAAAGGGGACGAGATTCGCTTTCCAGCTCAGCGTCCATTTTGGTGAGTCTAAACAAAAATTTCTGGTAGAGATTCACAGTAAACAAAAACCTAAGGACACGGTCTCTGGCTTTCTGCAGCCACAAGGGACAAACCTAACCATCCGCAAACAAGAAAAAGATATGGACAAGAACCGACCACGACACACGTTCCACATCTATGGCATGCCACCTCCACATTCCCTGCGTTGAGTAATTCAGATCCTGGCGTCCTGGCACCACGGAATTGCCTCGCAACATACGATGACATTATTCTGAATGCAACGAGAGAGATACCAGGCGAGGAGTTGAGCTGCGAATATGGTCTCGAAGTGGCCGCTATTAACCATGCCCCAATGGATGCCACTGTATATTACTATGGATAAGGACTATCCCAACAGTTGGCCGAGCCGGCGAACTATGGAACACAGAAGTCGACAGACAGTAGCCAAGACCATAGCTAGACGATGCACGCTGCACCAGAGGAGATTCCGGAGCAGCATTTTGAAGCACGCGAAGGAACTTAAAAATGCCCTCAGGGCTGTACTAAGTGCATGGAAGCTGTTTGCACTCGAGGTGGCGGATGGGCTTGTAAAGGGCCCCCAGATCCCGACTTTTAGTGGCGCCAATGACGGGGGTGGCTGGAGTCTTGTGTCTTTGCTTTTATTTCCAGCTTTTCTTACATTTGTTTCCATTTTTGTTGCCTCCTTTTTCTTAAATGTTGCAGGAGCGGACTGGCAGGAATCCAAATTGCAGTTCATTTCTGTGTGGGATAAAAATTGCAGACATCTGAACCACCTCTATCCAGCCGGGGGCGGGCAGAAGGCTTTATCTAAAAACAAAAGTTGCTTTGTCAGAAGCTATTTTCCGTGATATACAGCACACACTGAAATTGGATTATAGGTAAGTAGATAAAGCAGAATAAAGTGGACACTCTTGAAGCTACTGTTGTTCCCTCATTCGAATCGTAAAAATAGATTCTAGCAGTAGTTAACTTTAACTACACATACACATATACATACAAAGGTGGAAGAGCACTATTCCAGGACATCGTAAGGTGCTTTTCAAAAAGTTGTCCACAATTCAAATAACCTTAGGCAACTTCTTGTTTTATGAGACACTTACACAACCCTTTTTGCCAGGACTCCTTCCTGCCGGTTGGTAGTGAGTGTTCTACGTAACGTACATGTGCTGTGCTTCCCATATTCCGGGTACCTTCCACATGAGTATGTCTACTTCAGACAAAAAGCTGCTCTCCTACTTGCAGGACGAGGAAAGTCCAAAAAGTCATATTCCGCCTCCTCAGATTTACCCCATCTTTTTGTGTGACAGACATGCTTCTCTGCTATGTGGAGGTCGTTTTGAAAAACATCACCAGGAGAGATTTTGTCCCTATTATGTCAATAGGGAGTTGTAAAAAGTTATTTTGTTGATTTTAGCGTCTGCGATGACCTTTCGAGATGTTTGTTAGGGAGTTTATGAACTAGAGGAAGTAAAGCGTTATTGTAGTATACAACGAACGCATTTTTAGGTTAGTGAATTTACTTTTAGGACTTTACTTTAATAAACAAGAAAAATAAGTCTGGGAAATGATAATGAAATTAAAGTGTGGGTTTGTGTTTTTTATAAAGCAAGGAAGCAGGGTATTTGCATAATATGGCAGCTTTTGGAGTAACGCTATTCTTTCTTTAATTTCATAAAGTTTTTATATAACCATTAAAAACACAAAAAGTTAAAGCAGATAAATGTAAACTTCATGAAACAGTCTGCACATCAAAATTAAAGTACTTTATTTTGAATCCAGCTGGTACGCTAGCGTAGGATTTAGAGCGAATCCCGGAAGCCTATACGTAAGACGCCTGGATTCCAATTGATGATCTAAGTTTCTAGTTTCTCCATCTATCAAGTCTCCTGTCGACAGTAGCTGGACGTAATGCTAGAAGCAGGAGTTGTAGACCCGTCGAACAGTTAAAGAAAAAGGTGGGATTTGCCGCTTTTGCGTTGACTTTGAAAACTGATTATAGTAACGTTGAGGGAGGCTTACCTATTACCATTGGTATCTGCAACATTGGATATAAAGAAACTACCTCCATATATTGAAGGGACCATTTTCAGGGTGGTGACCGATCACACGTCCTTAGTATGGCTGCATAATTTAAAAGTCCCCACAGGACGTCTGGCGAGACCGGCGATTCGTTTACAGCAATACGATTTTGAGATCATCCATACGAGGGGTATTACCGGATTAGCTATCAAGATAGGTCCCTACTCTACGATTCGAAGCCCAACAATTGGTATCCAGTTGGAGAAGGGTCGTAACTAGCTCAGGAAGTAAGAAGACCATGTGCCATGTGCAGGGCCCCCAAACGGTGGCGTTAAGAAGACCTATGACCAGCTGGCACAGCTATTGGTCTAAAATGAAAAGTGATGTCGTATCCTACGTTAAACGTTGCGCAGTTTTCCAGTCAACTAAGCCAAGTGTAAAAAAGGTCAGTAGACTAATGGTGACAATGGTTGTGGGGAATGTATATGCATCGATCTAATTGAATCATTGTCTCACTGCACTTACGGGAACAAGTACATTCTGACTGTGGTGGACTATTTAGAGTAAGTCCCCCTTGTTCTTTCTTATGCGCTATGACTCTATATTCGATATATCGTGTTCTGGAAGAGCCTTTTTGTCCTCATTTTTGGTATACCTCAGTCCATTGGTGCAACAACTACAAATGTATAAAGGAGGTTTACCAAATTTTAGATTCCAACGGAGTTTTCTCTTTCTATTAGAAAGTACAGGCCCCAAAAAAGAGTAGCAATCAATCGAATGTCGCTTGGGTAAAGGATTCCATCTCTATAGTCGTGGGACTCTCAGATCAATGGCAGAGAACAATAAACTTAAATTTTCCAACTTATCTAATCGAGCGAATCAAAACGATGAAAGAAGAATGCTACTTTAACATTCCATTCAAACCACTGGGCGCTTTCAGTAATGCATGATGCGTGCGCAATTGACTTATTCAGTCATTGAAAGCTTCACACTTTCAATTGCTGAATAAGTCATTTGCGCACGCATCCTGCATTACTGAAAGCGCCCACTGTTTGATTGGGTAGAAGCTCCTGAGTCATCAGTAACTGGCTTAAAGATATCGAAAATTACGGAAGAAAGCAGATACCAGGGAGACCAAGGGCGACAAGAGAGAGTGATATAAGTAGGATCCTGCGAACGGCCTAGACACAAGGAGGAACTTGCTCGAGCTCACATGACCTGAAAAGAAGTTAAGTTACCTTTTCAGACGAAAGACCTTTCTACCTTGATGGAATGGACGGATACCGATATTATTTCCATGATTTCCGGATGGAAGAGACAAGACCTCGGCAAGACCTGGTCAACATTTCACAAATATTCCAGTGGTCATTATTTAATTGGTATGTGGTCTGACCGTGCCAGTTCGTACACATCTACACGGTGTAGGAACGGAGAAGATAACCTCTCCGGAACGAGTCTGGTGAAAGACTGAATTTGGCGTGGTGAAGCAGTTTCTTTTATAGCTGGAAAGCTCGTCGGGTAGGCAGCTTTAAAGCTTCGAAGTAAAGCTTTCAAAGAAAGAAACATCTTTCTTTGGTCTAGTGATTGAATAATAATTTTTCTAAAGCTTTTTGGGAGAGATTATAAGTAATGAATCGAGGTTTGTTACAACATGTGCAAAATTTCAAGTTGATCGGTTAAGCCTACGGAATCCATCTGAGGACTATAGCTAAAACCCCTGTATTGGATATGCAACAATTTCATAACAGCCAAGATAACGGACGATCCCTTTTGTGGTGGCACAGGGCCAAGCTTAACTTCTTTGCTATTAATTTAAGAAAGATTCAAAGAACAGCCTGCCTTTCCATCATCGGTGCTATTTGCAACTTGTCACTGGCAATGTTGTTGGACCTAGAATTGTTTTCAACATGGCACGCTCCGTCTTGAAGTTGAGAAATACGAACTCTACGATGCGACTGATGTATAATAAGGGATGGTTTTCAGAGAATAAATTGTACAATTGTTTTTAATAAAGAAGAGATTTCGAAGGCGGTAGTTCTCGTGACAAATCTCTGGCGGTACTGAATCTGTTCAAGCTTTGTGGCATACAACTCTGAGATCCAAAAGGGCTATAGAGAGTGGAATAAGGCAAAATGGCGGTCGAGGCACTTTTGGATCATTTACATTATTAGAAGAAGAATAGCTCCAAACATTTTTTATCAATTTTTTTAAATTTAACACTCAAGGAGCGTGGCACATAATTGCTATCAAATACTGTCTTATAGTCACGCTTTTATGCCAAGAAAAGTTGATTAAGGTCATCAAATATACAAAACAAATTTCCGTATTTTCCAGTAAGCCCCGAAATCCTTTGAAAACCTCCTGGGAATAGCAACGCCTTCGTCTAATCCATTCAATTTTACAAATTCAATATTATCTCACTTCTCTCACTAAATACATAGCAATTGTCATTTAAAAATTCAAACAACACTCTCCTCTCCCTCTCTTTCTTAAACTCAAAATTATCCCCGAAAATCTCCAACAAAACTAAACAAGCATGTACATATTCCCCCTAATAAGTCACCCGTGAAATGATTCAATTTGCCCGCGCGTTCCCTGTGTTATCCTCCCTTTCTTTTAATCCTTTTTCAACGTTGTTGCTGCCCCCCCTCGACTCAAAAGAAATTCGCTTCAATTTACTTTAAGTCCCACCATGTCTTGCACGCTCCAAAGAAGTAACAAAGAAATGCCACGCGACCATTGAGCACTCATCACCGTACAACAAACAATAAAACTGACAGTTGGATGATTGGTGTCCCGCAGGGATCCAGTTTGGTACCCACTTTGTTTCCGATTAGATTACCAGCATCAGGGAAGCAGTTTTTTGGTTTTTGTTCTTGCAAAATGGATTATCAGAGGGTGCCAGTAGTCATAATAATAAATGATGATCTTGGCTGAGCTGCATGAAGGAGTTATTGATAGGTGATATTTAAAAGAGGATAGAAAGAAAAGAGGATGGATTAATCTAGAAAGAACAGAAAGAAACGTGCACTATTAAGAGTGAGTTAATGCGTGCTCATGTCAAAGTTGATGCTTACTTCAAGGTATTATTGCGTTGTTAACTCCTTCATGAGAATTCCATTGTGTTATGGAGCTTGGTTAGGGCTCTGGCGCCGCGCCGTTTATAACGACTTCCATAAGGGAATTGTGCAGAACGAAAAATACAAGTCAATCCATTGGCATTCCGCAGAGTACAGATAAAAGTGCCTGGCTGCACGGAAGGATGCTCTGCCATTCGATAGAATCTCTCATCTACCACTTGCAGCTGCTTTAGGTGCTTTAGGTGCAATCGATACCGAAGCGCAACCAGAAGTGCTGGGATAGTCATTAGCCACGCAAAGTTATAATTGAAAGAAGGTGACACTAGTTATTATCATTCACACTGCAAAGCGCCGTGAGATGAGGATGCTAACTGCTGGTTATTCAATTTCCACGAGAGATTCAAAACTATTATTAGGGGGGAAGTCCGACGCAATTAAAACGCAGGAAGACTGGGATGGAGTGAATTTAATCTCCTGCGGAGGGACTTTGTGTTCAGGGGAAAAAACCCGGAAACTTTTTCACCTTCTCTGTTGTGGTCTTTCGTTCAATGTAACGCAATGGAGTCCCAATTAACGAGACCGACCGTCGACGTCGTCGTCGATGGCTGGCAGCCCTTTTCCTTGATATCACCACATCCAACGTCGATGAAGAGGTAGATGGGGAATCAAAGGTGCAATTAATTGCTAAGCGAACGAGGAGGATCTCGCCTGCAGATACTCTAAAGTGATTCGCCACATTATGGTTAAAGTGCTCTTGGTGTAATTAAAGTGATTGGACTCGTCGCCATTAGTTTTGGCGTCGTCGGGCGAATCTGTTAGCTGGCCGATTTCAGAGAGTTGTGTCGCCCTAATTGGAGAGAGAGAAGAAGGTTTCACCTGGATTCATTTAAATTTCGAATGGGACTTGTTGCCCGCATTAATTTACATTCAAAAAAAGGCGCAACACGATCAATCTTTCATTAGAGAAATTTGTTGATAAAGAAAACAGAAAATAAATAAATCTCAAAATACCGGAAAATTAACCGGCAGCAACTGACTACTTTCCCATCCCAAGAAGTTTTAAGAAGAAAATTTTCTTAAGATTTAGGATTTATTCCAATTTATGTTTCTACTCAAGCAGAAGCGAGGGTCTTCGCTGTGCTGCCATTCATGTATTTTATCAGCAGAAATACGTCCAAGGCACAAAGGACTCCTTCGGAGGAAAAAGCAAGAAAACAACTCATCATACATTGTTAAAGTCCTATAAAAACAAATCTGTCATCCGTGAAAACAATCGGCTGCCATCATCAACCCTTCTTAGTCTGCCCAAAAATCCAAAATCAAGGCTCAATCACAATTCAGCACGGGATTCCTTTTCGCTCAGAAGTTATGTATGTGAGACAAAGAAATAAATTAAAAAGGATTCACCCTCCTCGAGTCCTGGGCATGAGGCCCATGAGGGTGTGGGTGAGCGGGAGGATCGGCTTATTGAGTTGCGGAAAATGCAGCTCATCCTTGAAGCTTTGTCATCCCCGGATTTATGTGGGTGTGTGCGTTGTATATACATTTCGTTATCAAGGAATTTACAAGGAATGCTTGGCGCAGAATGATGTGGGGTCCCCACATGGTAATCCGGATGATGACAGGTCTTACAGGGTGCCGCATACTCCGCACATGGGGCCAAACAGTGGGGTGCCTATAAAAAGATTTTTTTTCTATTTTTTTTTGTTGTTAACCGGGTTGGCCGGATTAATTCTAAAAATTACTCTCGGCTTTGATTGATGTGCCGCCGGCAACGAGATGTCAGTCCGCGCTCATAGAACGTGCCTAAGTTTTGATTTCACTTAGTTCGGCGGTGGCTTACTGAGTGGAATTTTTCAATTACTTCGCGATTTGCTGCGAGTGGGTTTGGAAGCCTGCTAAGGTAATACCACGTCATGGATCCGTACCATATCCCCTTCTGCACCACACACCACATGGTATTTGTCTTCTGACTTCAAAGCACCTCCTCGAACTGAATAGAGAACACGTGTTGACGGGGATTTGTTTATTGGGGAATACATCATTAGGAAGGAGTTTACAAGTCAACACAAGGCTAAAGGTGATATTTGGGTTATGAGTGGAATTTTGGTTCTTTTGTTTATGTTGCCTTAAATATTTTTGTGTGTAAATTTTAAGCTCCGGTTTTATGACGAACATGTTAAAGCTTTATTTTTGTTTGGAATTTTGTTGTTCGTTTAGTTAAATATAACTTTATTGTTGATTAAAGTCGTCTTAAAAGAGTTATTAGTCAACAAGACACAATTAAAGAGAGTCACTCAGCTTAAAATCAAAGAGGGCGTCAAATTTAGGCCCCAAACCAAATTTGACGGGGTTCCACAGGAGTCACTTCTATCACCCATACTTTTCCTAAAATTTATAAACAATCTGCTATCAACACCCTTCAACAGACTTTACAGCTTCGTTAATATCAGTAGTCTTCATTACTCTTAGGCCATTACAACACGAGGGACCATGGTTCTGGGAGCACAAGTTTTGGGCAAAATAGGCGTGCAGGGACACTCCCCGAGCCTCTCTTATCGCAAAAAGCTGGTGCTCCCAGAACCATCCTAAATAGAAATTTGTCGAGTTTCGACAAGTTCTGCAGACATGGCTAGTTCCTTGTGAGAAAAAAGCGATAAAAACTAAACTACTGTAACTAGACGAAAACAAGCCAGTTATTCACGCGAAATCTTCTAATCGCACTGGACTAGTTAGACTCGAGAAAAATTGACTAGTTTCGGGTCACATAATTTTCTTGTAGCACTAGAATAGTAACTGTCCAGCGAATTTAGCGAAACATTAGCCAGTTTCATTTTATTCAATATAGAGAAAGATTTTTCCCTTCGTGATATAATTCACATGTCAAACCAAACTGCTATGCTTAAGTACCAATATGTGCTTATTCGTCATCAGACGTTTTTCTGTCTCTGGTTTAATAAATTGTAAACTTATCTTTTGGCAATCAGCAGTCTTATGGTCGTAGCCGCCGCGGTAGTCGTCCCGGTTGTACTGCTGGTAGGTTCTGGCCAACATCTAGCAGCCGTTCGGAATTTGGAAATTTCTGATTATTAAACTACTCTAGTTTTCCTGAGTTTTTGTTAAGTTTTACTGGCGAGTTATTCTTTCCACCTTCTATCGAGCCACCATACGGCGAAATGGGACACACCTGCCAAGTATCTATCGAGTTTTTTGAGTTACGATCGAGCCGATCGAGTTGAGTAAGTGATTGATTCAGTGTGTATACAAATACCTTCTACGAACTTATTAGATATGGCACAAGCGATCATCAGCTATAGATGATCGACAAAGTAATTTCAAAGAAGAAGTTCGTCAACAAATGCCAGGACGATCTTTTCCATGACTTCTCTCAGCAGAGTCAGCTCTAAATATTAATCTTTTTTTAAAACCTTCTATGTTTGCTTAGTTGTACAATGAAAGGAAAAGAATTTCCTTTAAAGTATTACCTTTAAAAGCAATGAAGACGCGTAACTTAATATACTTTAAAGCAAGACATCCCCACTACAAACTTTTTACTATGTCATGAATGAATTAAAATCTGCAGCTATTAAGCTGCACTTACATTAAAACATCATAATTGTGCCTGCATTTTGTACAAAAACATAGAAAAACTACTCCACATCAACTAAATGAAACTAAATAAACGAAGCTGGTTTGGAGTAAAAAAAATTGTACAAATTAAAGTTACTACCGCAAATTGCATTAAAATCTCAGAAGAAGTATAAGGAATATAATTAAAACCCCATCCTAGAGTAACATCATCACGGCATATCCAGGAGTTGAGTATGCACTTAGCAGGTGAATTTATCCCCCCTTAACAAAATTTTTTTCTACTACCATTGCACTGAAGTGGAAATGAAACTCTGCAGTGTTTGTTACCCTCGCCAGCATATCCCAGATGCAAATGATAGACTCCTACAAGGGAGGAAAGCCCGTAATCACATCAAAAATTATACCGAGCCTTAGAAGAGTAGCGTACTGTAATCCTTCCTAGTGGCCTCTGAGATTCGTTCATGCGTTGTTGTGTATATGGATATGTTTTTTTTTTGTATTTCACCAGCTCAGGTACACATTTTTGCATGCGAACACTATATAGAAGCCAGGAGCCTTGTGTTATGCAGATATAGTGTAGGAGGAGGAGGTAAGTCCACGGCGAAATGGTATTATTCACAAGTTGCAGCACACGTTGCAACATGGAAGAGGAAGACTATGTTAAAATTTTTTTAAACAAAAATGGGAAAAGAGGATAAAGAGAATTTCATTTTTTTGCTAGGCTTGCAGCCCCAAAGAGAAAGGACCAAGCTTCATGTGCTGCTGTAAAGAGTCAACAAGTCATGCAATACACATTTATCTGGTCCTCCAGGTGTTGTTGTACACAAAATCTCCACGTATGGTGGGGTCATGCTTCGTAAATCCCAGGATATTATGTGGTGACAACTGAAAACCATTGGGGATTTTTTTTACCATGGGCCAAATTAATAGTATGTTCTGAGGACCATAAAGGCCTGATAGCATGGATCCGCGGAGTGGATTAAAATTTAATAACGAAAATATAGGTTTTGTATAAAAACAAAATTCATTTTGGACCAGCCGAACTTCAAGGGTAGTAAATTAAAACTTTATTAATAGATTTTTTTTAAAACAAAAGTTTAAGGGGTTGAGTTACAGCGTTCAGATTGAATGAGGTTTAAAAGGTTTTATTACTTTCGTGATAATCCTTGGTGAATTATGTTTTGACTTCACTCTCTGCACTGAGCCTACGAGTTCGGCACTTCTAATATTCTTCTTTCATAATTTAAGAGGCTCACGTTAATAAGTTTTCAAAAATCTTTTTTCCATAAGTTGGTAGCACTGTACATAATTAATATACCAAAAATGAGCGCGATCTGTTAACTAGTTTGTTTACAGCAGCTATTTGAAACAGTTCATTCAGTAGTTCGTCACGTTTATTTTTATGGCATCTAATGGAGTATACCTTGAAGGCAAGGCCGTGCCAGGCCAGCGTCCATTGCGTGCGCACTATGCAGGCGGCCAACATAAAAGGCGACTAAATCGAATAGTGATAAGTGCACAACATTCAAACTGCGCAATAACAAGAAAACCTATTTGCCTGCAAGACCAAGCTTTAAAATCTGAATTCCATAAGATGCGGAGGTTGCGTTCGCGCGTTGTATGCGTTGAAATGCGTTGAATGCCTACATGTTTCATGATATACGTTGCTTCCTTCGAATTTTTGTTTGGCTGTCTATGCAAAAGTATACCTACTTTTGCGTCATACACGCCGCATGCGTTGGTCTATGAAGTCCATTCCATTTAAACGTACAGAGTTTACTCATATTTCAAGGTATTCAACTTATGCGTCGTACTCACTCGATCTTATGAAATTCCACCTTAAGTCCGCTATATGTATTGCAAGGTTTTTGCGTTTCATCATGTTCCACATTACGATATACGCATGTATGGCAAATATTTAGAATTACGGCTCCAAACTAAAATCCCTCCAAACAAATTTCAGGTATTCAAAGTGATTTTTGAGTGCTCCAATAGTAATTTACAGGTTGCGAATTGGGACTCCAGGACACAAAATTGCTTCACAATTTTTTTTTAGGTATTTTGAGTGATTTATCTTCCTCCGCCTGGAGCCTGTGTGCAACTCTAAAATTGATAACATTCAATTTGTCAGCACTCAAAAATCACTCCGAATACCTGAATTTTTTTTAGAACTTTACTTTTTCTTTATGTGATGTTAGCTTGGAGGATATAGTCTGGCACGCAGGCGGCCATATACTCAGGCCCGGCCCTGCTAGAAGGTGATAAACCGGATAAAGAAACCGAAGGTCATAACCTCGATTAGGTTTGAAAATCTTTGGTTTGTTTATCGCTTATTGTAGTATACTATGTAACGTAACAAGTTCAAGCTTAGGAGTCACCCTTTGTACTGCCAGTTTGTCATGGTGCAATAAGAAGTAGTAAGCTTAGTTCCAACGAAGGTATAGAGAACAGGATAAGTTAATAGGAGTATGAAAATGCTGAAGGAGAAGGCGATGGACCTACCTTGCGTTTCTAATCCTGGATGTTGTAGGAGCTCGCACCAAAGAGAAGAAATTTGCACGAGGCTCACAGATGCAGCAAAATCAAAACAAAAAAATTTGTAACGGGGCCTCCATTTCGCAAAGTCCTATATCAGCCGGCTGAGTCAGAGAAGCAGCCGTCGGGGTTAGCGGTTATTAGCCTTAGTTTGATAGGCAGACATCAGTTCACTGAAATACTATGTATGGAACGACGTTGAGAGGTCAATGAACGCCACTTTAAAAACAAAAATTTTTGCATGAACGCTTTTGTAGTTTATTTCAAGTGGAGTTCGCCCGGAGAAAGGTTCCCAAAGTGTAAGATGTCGCGAAAGTGCTGAATGGTAGTCTAATCCAAATACTCTGAAACATTTGTGAGATTATAAAAAAATAAATTTAATTTTATTTAGAGCATAAATTATTCGACTGAAAAACAAACTCCTTTTTAAAGCTCATCCCACTATAAAAACTCTAGGAAAGCACACCAGCAACGAGAAATTCCGATGAAAATTGTGTCACATGCATAAAACTGCATTCTTTGCATGAAGTCACTAAAATCTTCGCCTTCCTTAAACCATCATCATCAGCACACTTATATCATATTTTTTTTAATTACCGAAAATTTAATATTTTCAAATCAAAGTTACTCCCCCCACCGCCTTACCAAGCCGGAAAGCCGGCATAAGTGCACTTTAGTCGCTAACATTAATTAATTTCTTTTCTAATTAAAAGAGAGCGCTTTGAATGTCGTCGTATTTTAAACTCATAGAAGCAATTACATTTAAGCATTGAGAATATGCCATAAAAGCTCTAGTTAAAAACATCAAAGACTCGCCATACCCCACCGCCAGGTCTCAAGAACACTCCTCAGCTCGTGCCGGGGAAATTTTCATCCCTTTCGGGACATCATCCTTACACGGCAGCAGCAACGTACATACTATATTCAGTTTTCCCCCTCCCCCTTGCTCACATATGGTAATTGATTCGAAGCGTTAATGAGTATTGACTCTGGACGGGAGAGGGGGGATACGCATTATATGTAGAGTGGGAGGAAATATTGTCGGATGGTGTTGAAGCGTAATTGAAATGTCCTTTCGCATTTATCCTTCCTGATTTCATTCTTAATCGTCGCGTATGTATGTAAAAAAAAATATCGATTTGTATGAAGGCGAAGAGGTGAGTAAAATTAAGGCAAGGATCCGAACTGACGCAACAACGAGAAGTTACCTAATGGGACCTATTAAAATCTCGTGTGGAGTGTACCTGTGCATGAAGCTGCTATAATAATAACGGCGAAAAAGCGGGGGTGTGGGATGGGAATGAAATTTCATCTTTCAAAGGATTTTCCAGCGAAACCACAAAGCGAAAGATTTTAGACGTTTCCTTATGTCTGCATATGTTTACTACGTTGAGTTTTTGCTCTCCCTCAACCGCTGCTTATGGTGATTATTTGTGTGTTAGGTTTCCTTTTCTTCAAGGATAATGAGAACTATTTGAATGTAGTTCAGCATGTGGCGCAAAGGTTTTATATACTATAGCGAGACTTAATGGCAGCCACAAAAAGGTCTGAAAAGGAACTTATATCCCCTCCGCTTCTCCCTACATATTTTCCGTTTTTCAATTCCAACTCCAAGGAAAAGTGTTTAAAATTCCTGACAAAGGATCTCCTGAACACGAAAGTATCTCTTATTCAAGTAGCAACACTCGTATGTCTCTAAGTTGAACTCATACTTGAACTCGTTAACGTTTGTTTTCAAAATCTGCAAATGAAGCCACCAGTTATTTTCCGCATTTGCTTTACGCCCCCACCACTGTGCTCTGCCATTGCGATTTAGCGACTTGATAATGGACCGAGGTAGATTGAAATATGAGCCTGGAATAGCATGTGCACAGGTACAGTAAAAGCGGAGATCGCAAAACGGATTACATTTAGTGAACATGTAAATGTCCAAATCGTTAAAAGGGATTTTAATGAGGTATTCAAGTGGTGCACGTAACATGCATTTTATTTTGTTGGTCCTGGCACAGAAGGGCAGGTTTTATAGCAGGACTAAAGGTATGTGAATGCTTGTGGTGTGAAAAGGTGTTTTCTGGAAACATACGGCAGAAAAATTTACTGGTTAAGTTGCGTTAATGAGTAAATAGCTCAATTTTCTACCTGAAGTGGTACGAGATTGACTTGACAAAATGTTGCGAAAACAGCAGAAAGCTGGTCGGTAGCGTTCTATTGACTGAATATACATAAGTATCTATTCGTTGAAAGAAACAAAATTGATTCATATCAGCTTCCGTTGCCTGTGGATTACAATCGTAAAAGTCCATAGTTTGATGCCATTCAGCCCCATGGTCCTTCGTCTTTTCATTTCCCACATCTAGATGAGTAATGAAGCCTCCACTCCAGATCTCCACATTCTTATCTTCCAACACGGAGTGTGAAATCACCGTTCATAATTCCACCGTATAATTTCACCGTTCAATGTAAATTGGCCGAGTAACTCAAATTGCTTTGTTTCTGACAAAGACGCCAATAATCTACATCCAACTAAGAGCCCCTTCTAAGGCGGGACCCCATCGATATTGATTCACCCCTCGGAAAAATTAGAACGCAATTTCTTGTCCTGACCACCAAAGCTGCTAAAAAGCCGTTTGGCATTATGCGAAACTCCAATTGTCTGGAGTATATTTGCTTCTTCCAAACACCTGACTGGGATTTGTGTTTCCGCAGTGCTAACGTCAACTCTGCCTCTCTCTTTAGATTTCCGCCGTCGTCTGGTTCCAAGTCCAAACTGTGAAAGGAGGAGAGTGGTCGACCTGCCGAAATTAACTGAATCAGGAAACCGAAGAAACTAGGCAAGAAACCGCATAGATTTACGAAATAATGCTAATACATCCGGGGCAGCAGATGTGCTAGCGCTGAGAGCAGGAATGCTGGTGATAAATGGGTTACTGGCCGAAGACCCAAAGTAGTCACACCGAAAGTGGAAATTCATTGCAACAATCGACGAAACAATGACTCTTTACTATTCCGGTGGTGAGAAAGAACAGGCCAGCGTCGAATTTATGGTCGATCGATGGGCTGTCAGCAGAGTTATCACATTCCAACCGATATCCGAGCGTTTGGCGGTTATAACCATCGGTGAAACGATCAAGACCCCTATTGTATCCGTTGATGCCCTAACCAAGACTAGCCCAGACGCCAACAAGGACCAATTTTACGATCAGCTTCAACAGACGCTGGATACGATACCTCGAATCGCATTTATCATACTCGCGGAGGAATTTAATGCACATTCAGGTGCAGATAGAATCGGCTGGGAAGGAACGATGGCCAAATTCGGACAACGGTTTACGCCTTCTTCAACTCTCAGCGTCAAACAATCTGATCGTTGAGATGCAAACCACTTTAGCTGAAACTGAGGCGATAATCAATAATCAGGATCCGAAGGACTTGACCCCCTTGACTCCTGGGGATTTTCTTCACCCCTCGATGCCACTTGTTTCATCTTCAATTCCGAAAACACTTGTTCAGAAGCTGTTATGAGAGACTTGTGGAAATCTCGATTCAAGCTAATAAATTCCTTTTGGCGTTGCGTTGCGTACCGAGTACGTCCATTTGTTACGAGGAATTCATCATTGAAAGGATGTGCTACTCCGACTACACTCACCGAAGGAGATGTTGTTGTGGTCTATGATCCAACAGCTAATCGATTTTTTTGAAAACTAGCAATAGTGGAAAAGGTATTTCGAGGGCGAGATGAAAAAGTCAGGTCATGCGAAATTCGTCTTAGCGATAGTTCCCGTCTCAGAAGGGCAATTCAAATGATGAATCCGCTGGAGCTACCTGGAGCTGGAGCTAAGGAAAGGACTTCCTCGACCCGGCCAAAGGATGTTGAAATTAAAAGGACGAACATGACAACACCTTTTTGTCTACGTCATATTTGTCATCGTCGATCACCGGTTTTGGTGACCCGAGTAAAAATAAAAACTGGGCTTACGGCGGGCGAATCACGGCCGCTTGGCTTTTTAAGGGGGATATGACGGCCGTAGAATTTTTACCCATTTTTTATGGGAGCACATACCTTGGCCTTATTACGGCCAATTTGGCCAAAAGATTTAAATGGCCAAGAACTAAGCTGTATCAGGGTTAAACCCACTACTCTAACTTTATATCAAAATTATTACATACAATGTTGTGTCTTCTCTTTCCAATGTCTATTTCAAATATTTGTAATTTTTTTCTCCTTTGAAAATAAATGATGTATTTCTCACACAACATCCAGGGATAATCCCTGCAATTTACAGCAACAGCAGCAGCACAAATTGCTGCCCCTAAATCACATTTGCTACCCTTCTTCGATAATACTTTATCCGTTTTTTATCCTCGGGTACGTCAACCTCCCCCCATCCAAAAAATGAACCTCGGATAATGTGTAATTTCAGCCACTTTCCTTTGAATCGGTGAGCTTCCTTCCAGGCAGCAGCAGCACAAGTGGAAAATGCATCAGGCAAAAGGATCTGCCCCCGCAGTTGGGGGAGTCCTCCTCGGATAGCCCCCCGGAGCCAGAGCCAGAGTAAGTACGTCGAGTCGAAGCAACCGATCTCACACCTGTAACAGTTCTATCCGTTGTCGTTCTTACGCTACACAATTCAAACGGATAAAGGGCTAAAAAGTGTTTTGTTGTTGATTCAGTTGGAAAAATAGAAAAAGGGAAAATACAACGAAAAAAAAAATATCGTATGTGTAGAAAAGAAAGGAAAATGTTCATGCGAAGGAAAACATTCTTAATGTATCCTTATTACGGTTAAGTGTGTGTTGATGTATATGCATTGATTTCAAGTGTGTGAATTTTCTCTCCGTGATTTTTCACCTTTTTTTTTCATTTTCATCCTCGAGAGGAGCGTGAAGGCGATTTTCTTTTATTATTCTGAGTGAGCGAAGGAAATATGCAGAAAAGTAAAAACATGGCTCTGTGTTAACGAACTTCGAGTGGGGGGTGGAAAGGTGGTGCTGAAACGACAAAGATTGCATGCCATTATGTTTTATGACGTAGTGAAGATTGAATTTAATTTATAATTTATTGCATACGAGGGAATTCTTGGATACTGTTTAACTAAAGACGGTTTCGCTCAGTTTAATGGAGGGCATGGTAGTAGATCAATGTTGTAAAAATACCTAAGGGCCCGCATAAAGTGTACAACCTACAAAAGCCGCGCCATAAATTTATAGCTCCTTGTTTACGCTACTTTAAAACTATTTTCCCTTAAGTAAACTTTCCGCTTTAATGTAATTCGCTTGTCGTCGGGGGTTTCTAATTCATCTTAAATTCCGCTACTCAAATACCAAAAACGAACAAAACTTTACAATCACAGTTAGACTGGCAAATAGTTTACCCTACCTAAAGTATTTTCCCATTAAAATTTTCACGCAATCACCTGTCTCCTTAAATTAGTCCTTTAAGCCCTCCTTTAAGGTAAAAAGCATTGTTCCAAGGATGTACGCGATCGAAGAAAATAGTTTACACTGCAAATGGATTGAGTGTGGGTATCCAATAGCAACTTTACAACAAGAGCGGAAAAGTTTCATGGAAAAAGTTTCCAGCTAGACAGGAAGCTACCGTAGAGCTGTTTCAATCCTCCCGTCTTGTCGTCGAGCTGCGTGGGGGTGGGTGTAGTAGTATATGTAACAATGTACCCAGAATCCTTGAAAAATTGTTGAAATTAATTTCAAAACTGCAAGCGTCACTGTTGAAAACTTTACGAGGTTCCCAGGGCTTCATTGCCCTCTCAAAACAGGAGCAGAGAGGGCATCACTCTGTGCGTGGTCACGGGGATTCATTACAGCCGCAATAAAATTGTCATCGAGGATATCGAGAATCCTGCAAATATCCTGTCACAAGCACCACCTCTTCTCCTCCTCCTTCAGAGTCACGCTGGACCGATGGGAATCCTCATTTGGGAGGCGACATGTTCCGCAAAGTCGTAAACTTTTATCGTTTTAGCTTATAAAAGTCACGTTATCGCCGCTTCTGGCATGAATCAAATAAAAATCGGTCGGTGGTGTGGCTTCTGGGGCTTACTACACAGGGTGGCGTCCTGAACTTGGTCCATTTCAGTACCGGATCCGGTTTTATAGAAGCCTCTAAGGGGCTGATTATTTGGCCAGAATCCTTGCCGGAAGGTAATAAAATCACATGCCAGTAAATGGTTTGGAATTGATTTAATTCACTTATTTATCTGTCTGTCCTGGGAATAAGGACTTCTCGTCAGGCAGGATGTATAGTGGTTGAACTTGGCGGCGAGCTCGTGAAGGGATTATTGCACTGTGGCAGGTTATAACCACCTAAAAATTGTTTAATGAATGTTTTCGCAATTAAAGCGAATTGGTGTGCAGGCGCCTGGGGGACATATAGATGAGAGTTAAGTGCATTTTGAATTGTGAGCTTAAGAAGGGAAGGAGCCCACATTTTTCAAGGTTGACTCAGGCGAAATTCCCGTGAATACGTGTCAATAAAATGTTTTGCAGAATCATTTAGAATTTATTTGAATAATGTCTCGGTGCTTGATAGAGTTTTTGCAATTTTTGATGCTAGATACCAACGCCAAAGGTAAGTCCCTCTCTACTATCGGATGTTCTATGTAGGGTGCAGTGTCGGAGAGGACAGCAAGCTTTCCCGATTGGACTTGATGTTCGATATTGCACTCTATATGAAAAAAATAGATGGTCGACAGTACAAAGGGCCTCCCTGAGCCTCTAGTCTTGTCTACAGATAGAAGAGCGAAAAAACTGCCATTGGTACCCTGTGATTTTATTCCACCCACACTTACCCAATAATATCTGCTATGTATCATGTCGAACGCTAACTTCAGCGATCAAATAGCTTGTTGCACTTAGGCTGGTCGTCCACTGGAAGCGTATTCGAGCGGCTTCGCGCTTCGGCCATACAAATGAGCCGCTTGTAGCCGCTCATATGTATGGCCGTAGCGCGAAGCCGCTCGAATACGCTTCCAGTGGACGACCAGCCTTATAGGCGATGGCTCGATATAGGACAAAAAACGATTGCTAAGAGAGAAGACAAGAAAGAAAGAGGTCCTGTGCTGAAAGTCGAGTCGTGTTTCGTGACAAGTCTTTTGGTACTAGTTTCATGTAATGCGATAAATTGAAATTTGAATAAAAATTTATGTTATTTAAGCAAAAGCTTTTTACAGCGCTTTTAAAGTTTATCCGATGCACATTTAATCTCAAAACCTAAATGCGAAATTGCTTCAAACCAACGAGCTTTTCTGAAAAGCTTATGCATGAAGCTTTCATGCTTACAGGCAAGACCGAAAAATTCTTCCACCTATTCAAACTGGTAAAATCAAAAAATTTAATTCTGCCAGGTTAAATGAAGCCAAAAGTACAGCTTATGTTATGCCTTTCAGATCTGAGCGTTCTGCGTTAGCTATTTTGACAATTCTCACGAAAAATGCGTCACTATTAAATATGGATACTTCTGGCGCAATTAATTTCACAAAGCCTTTCGATAATGGTATTCCTTTTCTGTCGAATTCGTTGCTTTGGAATTTGAGTTTTTAATGAAACTTTGCCGATCATTGTAAGATTGTCCACAAGCTGGCACCGAACTATTTGTGTGTCTGGGGCATCAGTCTCCCAGTTAACACCTTTTGTTAGTACATTTACTGATCTTCACGTCCTACGAAGAAAGCGGATTTTTGTTTACGTACAGTAACCCAGTTCTCTAAATAGCCGTTGGACTTGCCCTTTAACCCAAAATTAAATTTCGGCAGTGACCTTAATATGCATATCCCTTCGTTAGGAAATGTGAAGATATTCAGGACCATAACGTTGTCTTGTACACAGATGGATCCATCCAGAACCGGGTGAAGCAGCTGGAGTGTTTTCCCCATCAATTAACTTTGGAAAAGCTTCCACCTGTCTAATTTCGCCAGCATTTTCCAAGCAGAACTTTTGGCAATTTTTCATGCCTGCCTAGCAATGCAGTCAGTCCAAGCCCGGGAGTCAAATCCGAAATCCATTCCCTGGCCGGGAGGTATGGGGTCACTCTACAGTGGGTACCGGATCACAGGAACATTGAGGTCAACGAGAAGGCAGATGAATTGGCTAGACTGGGAACAACTCTTGCAGACACACCAATGGAGAATGTAAAGAAGTTTCTGTGCGTGCTGAAGAGAGATATCTCCATGTAATTTCTGGCTCAAGATGGAGAAGCCTATCATCATGTGACAAGTCTAAGAAGACTAGGCCTTGTTATAAGAAACAAAGATCCCGAGACTTTTTGGTGATGCAAAGCAAGGATAATGCCAGAATCGTGTCAATAATAAAGGGACACTGGGCAACACCCGCTGCCGCAACTACCTAGAGGAACTGGCCAACGAGACAACCGAACATTTTCTCTGCGAATGTTCAGCTCTGGCCAGATTTTATTAAATAACTTTTGAGTGGGTCTGAAACGATTGGTGTTCAGCATCTCACCCTTTTATCTGGTGTACTTATTATGATTCCTGAAAGAACCAGAAAGACTAAGAAACAAATTGTCGTGGTACCAGAGCGGGTTTTCGGAGACCGATTTGTAATTAATGTTTTTTTCAACTACCACTCTCACTTAGAATTTGATGTAGAACTTCCAGAGTCTCCTCAATGATCGTATGTACTTTAGGTAGCGAGAAAGTGAAGATTTAGGATATAGCTCTGAGGAGTGGAGACATTTTAAAGGAAAAACTTGACGATAAGGCTCAAATGTCTTGAGAATACAAATCAATCTCATCCATTCACAAAATCTTAGTTTATTAAATGATATTAACTAGCCCAAATTATTGCAAAATGCAAAGTTACATATCAATTCAACCAGTTTTTATCTAGTCTAGTTTTGAACAAATAAAAAAACCTACACTCTATTACATATTTTAAATTTCAATAAAATCACAAAACCTATATCAAATTTCATTTCCTGCACAATAAATCACTCAACGGCTAAACTGAATTAATCACAAGTTCGTCACCAATCAGGATACGACACTTGAGCCACCAAGATCGACAGATATAGACATAAACGAACTAATGACAAATCTTGGGTTTTTTTCATTTCTACGAGTAGTATACCTATCCGTGTTACTTATAAACATATGCCAAATGCAATACACTTTCCGTGATTAAATTCCATCCAGCATCTGATCTTGTCACCTCATTAGTAATGCAATTCGTAATTAATTAAAGGTAAGTAATCTCTTATCTTTAATCAAGCAATCACCAAAAATGCGATCACCACAAATTGAACAGTCATCGATCGATCGATGACTGCGGTTTTTGTTTGCACTTTCTTTACTCATATGACTATATCAACTTGTTCCACCAGGAGCAGCTAATCTTACTGATCAGTGCAGTGCACAATCAGTGGCCATGAGTGTGCTATTAATAATATCAACAAATTCCTGATAGTTCTGATCTATTTATGCCCATTAAGACATAATGCTTGATCGGTTGTTTTTCTTGGGTTAATTTTGCATGCAGGCCACCAACGATCGATTTCTTTGTGATCACCTTAATAATCATGTTGCAGCACACAATCTTTGCAGGCGTTCACTCACAAATGCAAATTTCAGACCTCCATGCTATGCTGCTCCTGCAAACTTGTCATTTTATAAGATTTATGTTACCCTTAGTTGGTTTAGTTGGATCTCTGCGATCTTGGGTATTTTTTTATTAAGTGTAATTCCGGTAGTCTGTGGTTTGTAAAATCGTGACGGATATACTAAATAGAAGATCCGTCGGGCACTCCAGTTCCCAGAGTCCGTTTAAGAGTTCCCTTAGTCAGTGTTAGTGACTAATTCTTAAACGGGGAATAACTAATTTCAGTGCGGTTAACTTGATATTTCTCCCGGGCAGATCAACAACCTCTTAATCACACGGATCATATGTTAGCAAAACAATTAGTTAAACCCATAAATCAAGAAATTCATGCTCGATTCTGATTTCTAATTTTGATAAATAATAGCGTACGTGACTTTAATCTGAAAATTTACGATCGTGTATTTTCTTTAGTTTTGCGCAAACCTGGCCAAGTCTCAAATTTCTATACCCAACCAGCAGCAATCGGAACTGCACTGCCATGTTGCACCTGGGCAATTCCGAAAGGAGACATTCAAGTAAAGCACCCAATATCATAAATCATGTTGTGATCAAGTTCTTATAATCGTTGTGCCATATTTAAGTCATCCATTAAGAACGTGTAATAGTTCCAGTATTATGAAGTATAGTGTTCCACTTAATGGGCACAGATTAATTCAATCACCTCAACTCATTTGGCGAACAGTTGCAGAGATTGAAATTTTGTACATTTCCACTGTTGGGGATATGAAATTGAATTTGTTTAATAGATTTCAGCCAGTAAAATGAATATTAAAAAAACTGTTTTATGACGATTTTAATATTAATTGGAAGGCAAATCATTTTTATGTTAATCGTGCAGTGTTCACCATCATTATTTCGATTGCAACAACGACCTCCTGCGGTTTGGTTATTGGAAGTGTTTTATTACGGTCAGGAGTCATTTATAACATTACTGTTGGTCTAGAACCGATAAATAATGGCAATTCAGAAAGCAAGGACGATGGGAAAGCAAGTTTAGAGTGTAGGTTATGTTTAAATGGACTTTATTTATTATCATTAATTAAAAAATGCAATTATAATTGTAGTTGAAATTTTGTTGATTATTAATCAAAAATTTTTGACGTCATATCCTGATGGTAAATGACGGTTTAATCTGCAAGAGCTAAAGCGCTCTACTAAACAAGATCCCAAACGGAACACATTGCAATTTTCAATCTTCATTTTATAACAATTTGGCAATGTCATTGCAAGGTAGACCGAACCTTAGCGGAAACTATGGCTTTCACCAAGGCAGCCAGAGCTTTGAGATGCCAAACTGGACGGCATTGACTTGTAATCGGGACCAGAGGAGGAGCAGTTCAAATATATCCCTTAAAAACCCAAGCGGCCAGCGTTCGCCCGTTGTAAGACCAATTTTTTGTTTTTACTCGGGTACTATCCAGTGTTCAGGCATACAAAACCCGTATCACGCAGAGATGCATCGATTGCGTAAACGGTCTCGCATTAACTAACAGAGTTGTCCAGTAGTAGACGCGAGTGATGGATTTGATCAGACAGATCACCTACCCAAAAATGTCCTAAACACATTTTATTGGCCCAAAGCCTTTAGGTACTAGAAGCATCCTGTCCTCACCCCTAAGTATGAATAATAGAGATAAGGGACTATCTAAATACACTAGCTCTTGCACGAGGTATTACACAAGCCTATCGTGATAAGTGGAAAAGTAACGAAGGTCCTCGATCTTACTAATCCTTAAAATTACCACAGATCTCATCCCAGGATATGGTATCGAGAACAAGAAACTAATGAGCACATTTTGAGAGTCGTAAATTCTTAATTTTATTTTTTAACAGAACCTTTTTCCAAATGCAATAGCACCTAACATTTCTGTCTGATAATAGAAATGGAAATCAAAAATGTCTAGACCAATCGTTTCTACTAAATCCCCTCAGTGAGTATCCCCTTTGGCACCACGTAGGTTGGTTCGATTAAAGACTTCAGATAAAATAAACTAGATCTGCCCTAGAGCATACTTAGCAACTAACTCTTTGCTGACATGAAACAGTTATGACCACTCCATTTATCAAACCCAGTCAGAAAAATGAAAAACCCCAAAGACAATTACTCTTCACGATACAAGCCCCATAATAAAACCCAACGCCCAGCACTGATATCCGTATTACCGCTCACGGCCGCTTATTTCATCACATAGAGAACGTTTGTGCCACAGCACACGACAAAGTAGGATGGTTTATGGCCATTTATTTTGCTCTTATATCGAGCAATCGGAGAAACTCTGCACTGGGCTAAAAGCCGGGTTACCCAATCCCGCGTATGCAGACTACACACTAGATACAGCAAGAGCCACGGTACAATTTGTAGCAAGAAAACCAGCCCAGGAGAGGACCATTAAACAGGGTTTCGTAATTTTCTTCATCTGCAGATTCATAAGGTAAGATCAGGAGGCCAAGAACGAGCCTAGATCGAAAGTCTTGAAGAGAGTTTGCTCGTGGGGGCAATGGCGTGTGATTCAGATTCAAACTATTTCAAAAGTTTAGATTACTAGAGTAGCAAAAAAGAGATTGCCTTTGGCTGGTCGAGAAGTAGGACTCATTCATGCCATCCATGAATCTTTTATGGATCCGACTTTCGACCTCTTGTTACAAGAATCACTATTGCCACGGGGGGGCTGCGCATTGGATGGATGACAAACTCTTAACCGAATTCAGGTCGTCGGAACAAATCACTAAGATTTCGCGTTAATTAGTCCCACGAATGCGCTGCTGCTTCACCTATTAGGTAAGACCGCCAAGGCTGGCTTAGTAATACCTTAGGATACAATAAAGTGAATGGTCCGCACCGAAAACGGAAATGCCTATGATATTCTGCGTGAGGTGTTTTTTCGGCCTGCAAATGCAGCTGTGACTAACCGTCTATGCTGAACTACTTCTCTTCCCCAGTAGTGTTTTCTGTGGTGTTAAGGTCTTATCCACTTTTATGACAGTCTTAACTTCTCTCTTACCTGTGATTAACGATCGCCTTTAATTTGTTTAATATTTGTTGTTTTGGTTTTTTTTTCGTACAAATGTGGAGCCAATAAATAACATTTCTGGACCAGAGTTGACTTGCATTTTTAATGAATGTGGGCGGGTATATCAGTATTTGTTTACGGTACACAGGCGTCACTTTTCGCGTTTACCTGGAAATCTATGCACTTGACAAAGAACTATTGTCACTTGTCTATTAATCCGGCGTATTGTTTGCATCTAATTAAGAAGTAACAACAATTCATATTGTCATAAAGATTGTTTGTGGCGTTTTTTATGCGCTCTTTGATACTTAGGAGTTTTTAAATGCCATACTTAAAAGATTGTCGTATGGTAATAGATCGAAATTTATGTTTGCTTGATATCTATGGGGAGTTATTACTTCTACTTTCGCATAAAAAATGGGCGGACATGGTGTGATACATCAAAATGAATTTGTTGTGTCAATGGTGATATCTGCGTTTCCTTGAGGCGTGAACAACAACAGCAGATACAAAATTATTGTGATATGGGTTGACGAAATCTTTACAGTGGTCGGAGCATGCTTAAGAAGCTTCATTAGAAGCCTTGGCTTCAATTGGAAATGAAGAGGTTTCAGGTAACATAACAGTAATAATTCAAGCTGTTTCACTGTCGAGATTTTGAGCAACTCTTACAAACTTGATTGTTCAATATAATCGCTTCTGCAAAAGCGACTGTTGGTTGCCCGGAGAGTCCAACCTCGGGCTCACGCCCAAAACACCAAAATTTTAACACAACTCTGACTATCCGATCAAACCGTCAGTACCTCCAAGGGGTACACTAGGTCTCTAAAAACGGGGCTGATTCACTGGTGGGGTCAAATATAGGTGAGACTCCGGAGGCACCACCTTACTCATGCACTATCACTTACTTGCATATGAACATTCTTTCTCATCAGAGCCAGAGCCAAAACGCCATCTAGCCAGGCCGTCCACTATTTTATTGCTTTCAAATCCCTGATGACTCGGTACCGGTACCGGTTCACCAAGGCCATGTTGACAGTCATAGTTTAACTTTTTATGAGACCTTATCGATCTAATTTCGCTTGGAGTATCCATTTGTTACCACGAGACTCTTTAGGCCTCTCCTTTTGTTAGGAAAGGCCGACTTATAGCTCTACCAACCCTGGGATGTTCAAAGCAATACCTGCAACAGTCTTTATCGGCCATTCGTGTACCATACGAGCCCAACCTGCGGTACCTTAGAGAAAATTTAGCCTACCTATCTTGTGTTTGTGCACCAATCGGGGTCAAAGCAGGAATCTTCGCAGGCGTGCAAATTGAAAGCATTTCCGCATCTAAACCCCGCATCGACAGCTGTAGAATGTCTCCTCTGAAGACCTTAGCACTGATAACCATTCGTTTTTTATCTTCAGCAAATCGCAAATTTAGGACTATGGTTAAGAAACTATTAAGTATTGATCTATGCCTAGTTAGCATAGATTTCGGTTGTATAAACCATGGGAATCCATTGAATCTGCTTGCCCATACAGATATGCGTGTTCTGCTCACCAGATTGTCAATGCGATGGTTCCAGTGCTGTTAGACATTAAGGCTTGCGACATACGATTAGGTTTTTCCCGTACGACTAACCGTCCTCGATTTTCCTGTGGCCATGATTACATGCTTTTCGGTTTTTTGACACTTCAATCTGTCGGTTCCTTCAAGTTCCAAAGTTTTTAAACTTTAATCTGGTCCATTCCATTCTCATTTTGACCTTTCAATTTGGACCGTTGCATTCCGTTGCGTCCAGCATAATTGACGCTGTAATCAGACGAAATACCATTCAGGCCCCTGCACAAGAAAGGGACGTTGTATGGACTTACGATGTTTTCTAATGTTACATAAAACCACACTGTATTTTAGAAGACACAGGTAAAGACCCGGGTTAATCTTAGATTTTCAATTGCCAATACCCTAAAATGGTGTATAGAGTTATGAGGCTTGCCTTAAGTCATGCTTTTGCTATAGTCAGAGACTCTCAAGATGAGCGACCATTAGTGTGCGATGTTTCTGCATAAAGCATGAAACAAAAGTATCCTGCAAACTTGGGGAGGGGTACGGGCGGACTTGAGGGAATACGAACCGATACCATGAAACTTTTCAAGCAACTTTGCAGGAAACAGTTTTGACAGCTTCAGCTTTGCTGTTGTTTCTATGATTTCTTTGGTTTGCTTTTTCGTAGGGAATGAAATAAAGAGAGGAGAAACAAAAATGGCCACTCGAGTTTTCAACACAAAGCGACGGGTTGGTGGGTAAATATACGAAAAGTACAAAAGAGAAATGAAGTATTATGTGCTGCAAAAGTTTACCCGTGTAGACACCGATGAAATTTTTGAGGAAACTCCAAAAGGGAATCAGCTATTGGAGCAAACTTTGTTTTGTTTCGTGTTTCATCGTGCAAAATGGACCTTAGCCTACTTAGAGCTGTAATGTCGGAGAATGTGTTATCAAGAGCGTCTTCAATATCGAGCAACGCAGCAATCGAATTTGTGTTAGATGAAATCTTATGTTCATCAATACGATTTACTGCAGACTACGAAAACTCAAAAGGCGATCTTAATCATCAGATTATTCTAAGCTGAAATTCCATCTCAATAAAGCAGTTCAAGTACGCCATATTAGTAAGCGCTTTAGCTTATAATTTCACGCATATTATTCTAAAAGGGCTTAAGTCCGAATTACCTTGACTGCAGTCATAAACTGCCGCATTCAGTATGATTCAAATCTTTTAAGGCTATACACCATCGACTTATTGCAGCAACAACAACAACAAAAAAACGGCAAAGAAATCCGTTTCTAAGGTTACCCAGCACCACGCCCAGTAAGTGAATGCCATAATAATCATAAGAGCAGTTAGCACCAAGCAACGGAATTAATCAAAAATAGGTGCCACCTGGCAATAAAATAATCAGTCCAACTTCACAAATGGACGTAGAAGAACGAATCTAGAAAAAAAAAACTATAGATCAGAAAATTGTACCCTAACTACCATTCTGAAGGTGGTTGGTCAATTAAAATTTCTCTCGTTCATTAAGACGTTGTAAGTGCGCCAATTACCGCAGTTTATGCTGGTCTTGGCCACCAATGACCGTGGCTGTGGTGGACATACTACATAAAATCTAGTAAACATGAGCCTGCGTTAAGAGCCAATGGTGCCAAGTGCGAGATGTGACAGGCACACGCGTGGTTTGCCATAGTGCCAAAGAGGGACACAAATCGTTTCTTGGCTAGAAACCAATTCGATTTTAAAAGTCACTGGATATCACGCGAACTGATCGGAGTGATTCGGCGCATTATTCGTCAGGTATAGATTGAGGAATTAATTCCAGGATTTCTTTCTAATTAACTGACGGCTATTTCTAGATACAATGGAGACAATGAGTTCGGTATCCGCAATATATTGTATTGGCCGGTGTGTGGTAGCTTATTGCTGTATCTAAGATCTTTGGTTTTTCGATCACTGGAATGCGGCGGGAAATAGTCCGGGGCGTAATGGTAATAAAAATATGAATTTATATTTGTCAGGAAGTGAGATTTGTTGGAGCTGAGTGACATAACTAGTGCTTGAAAAAAATCTCATAAAATAAATTATGAATATACATACATATATACATATATATTCTTCAATATATCTTCAAATAAGTCTGTGCTGCTTTAAAGACATAAATTCAAGAATATTACATTATAAAAATGAAAATTTTTGTCTTCATATTACTTATGGTGGGAGATGAGCTAAATTTGTTTGTGGCTAAAGAAAACTCGTATTCGTTCTGAGTGGCCAGTGGCGTAGGAAACACGAAACGCCTTTTGTATGAAGAAAATTCAACTTGAACGTTTATAATATCATTAGCTGGGACCCCGTACGCCTCGCTGCACCCATAAGCCCATAGTAGCCAATAGATATGAAGATCGATATATGAATTTTACACAGATGAAGCATCTCAAAGAACCGGTACATGGGTCTTGAAACGGCCGCCATGGATCTAACTGTATATTAAGTATACTATACTGCTTCCTGCTTCCTTTCCTTCCTGTCACCCAGGCCAGCGAACTAAGACTGGCCGGCCTCGTAATTAGAGTCTAGGACACCAAAACGGCTTATGGTATCAAAAATTTCGGGGAAATATAACAGTAGGTAGACCCAAGAGGACCACAGAGGCTTAACATTCGAAACTGAAGACATGATACAAGGGACCATCAAAGTTGCTGAAATGTAATAGATGAAGTCAATTCTAGATTTGGGCTGTAGTGCCATTGGATTAATGGAGTCATCAGGAACAAAGTAGGTTTTCCGGATTTAGACTTCGGTCCTAGCAGCTAAAAAATGTCCTGCCTATGAGCAGATTTAGTGATATCCTCTTCCATTGATGTGGGAATGACAATTTACTCTTCCCGTGGGTTCTTCAATAAAAAGCCAAGATTTTAAGCTAAAAATCTTCATGAGCGGAGGTGTTTAATATCTAAGAATAAGCGAAGGTCTAACCTCAGGTGTCACCCTCTTTATTAAATCGTTCAAATCGTGCAACTCCTAGTAGGAAGCTTAGTTCAAGAAGATAAAAAGGATAGGATAGTTTAATGGTAGTCTAGGGATGCATGAGGAGGTGGCGCTTAAACTCGAGTTTAAACTCTTGATGTTGTATGAGTTCACAGGCAGCCGTAAGAGCTAGGGTGAGATATCTTCGATGAAGTCCTTTGCCCCCTGAAAATGGCGGACCCTACTTACCAACTGACAAGGTCAAAAGCGCCGGCTGTGCTAGATTACAAGGCGGAACAAGGGGTTGTGTCGTCCGCTAGGTAAAGGCCCAACCTTAGTAGAACTTTGGTACCCCGATTAATCATTTATGCTCGGTTCATATTATTCCAGTAGCAATCTAGTCCAGCGATCGAATCCAGCGCTGGAATGCCACTGGAGTATTGTCAAACGTTCATGGAATGTACCCATTTCAACGAACAATCCAGTCCAGTTACTAGGATTTACAGTCAAGTTTTTCATTCTAGTTCGCCCATTCCGGCGCCACTGGAATAGTGTAGACGGCCAATCCAGTGCTGGATTAATCGTTGAACAGTGAAAACACATTGTTGGTTTTTCTAAATACGCATTGTTTTAGTTCCATAACTCCTAAAAATGATAAAGTTAACTGAAAGCCAAATTTTTACCGTGTTACCGACCAATAAATTTTGAATGACTTCAATAATATAGAGGGTATGATCCAGTCTAGCCCTGGACTAGATTGACTTGCTGGATTAGTGGAATGGAATAATGTGAACCGGGCATGAAGCCGACAAGATGCGTTATTAGACCCGTTTGAAGCCTTAAAGTGCCGGCTAAAGCCCCGGCTTTCCCTAACTCAGTTCAATCATGTGCAGTTCAATCCACATAGCTTCACCGTCTAAAGTCCAGTTCATGTTCAGTTCGTGCTTGAAATGGTTATTGCTTTTTCGCCAGAAGTTAGAAATGCAAAAGCTCACTGGAATATCATTCCATTATTCCAGTTGATTACTCTCTCTCTTTTGAGCAAGCTTTTATGTTTAACTTCAGAGTCCAGTTGGAACTGAGGTCGGTTTTATCCGCAGTTGAATATGTGAAAATGGAAATGTGGAAAGAAGTTTTTCAACTTTAAGGTGTTTAAAGGATTGGCAAAGTAGTGCAACTAGTGAGCGGCTGCACTGTCTTGCTCTTTAGAGTATTCAAAGGGAAAACGACGTAAAGGCTAAGGAAGTAATCACCTGAAAAGCATAGTAATTTGCTGAAAAGCGTAGAAACATAGAACTACATAGTCACTTTTCCACAAGCATTGCTTTGGAGTCATTGATCCTGTATGTCAATAGTTAATAAACTGAATTTTTCTAAAACACTTCTCTGGTCTTATTTCTATTAACTCGACTTATAGTTGTTTATCCCCCCCCCCCAAATATTTTTTGCTACGCCACTGCTTATTCCACTCGTATTTTTGAAACACAATCCAAACTTTAATACTGCAACGAAAGAAACTGAATAAATTTCGTCGGACAGGTAAACAAAAAATGTTGAGCTCTCAAAAAAGATACCGTGATTTCAATGTAAGAAGTATTCTCTGGTGTCTGATTCTAAAGAAAAATGGAAATATTATCACAGTTTATGTGAATTTCGGATTGTTAAATGGTCTTCACAAGGTTCAGTGAACATGACTGAAAAAAATCCCCTAAAATAGCGATGAAATTTTGCATTCATTAATCAGATCGAGACCCATTCTATGATTTCGTCCAGCTTTCTTTATATGTATATCCAGCATTGCAACATCCTCTTCCAATAACGAATCCCTTAACTTGACCAACAAATTATCACCTAGATCTACTGTCGTCATCTCCTCTGCATCACTTCTTCCGTCTTAATAATACTGTCATCTAAAAACTCTAGAAAAAAGTATCGTTTAACAAGTAAAAATATTTCCCAAATTACTCACCTGTTAATTCCCAGTGCTTGAGATCCGACTGTCCTCTGACCGCTACCTCGCTCCAGCGCCGTTTTTCCTAAATTCCGCATTCATTAACCTCAGCTGTTCCGGCATCAAAACAAGACGTAGCAGCACTTAAAGCCGCAATTTACCAAGAATAAATTTACCTAAAGAAGTAGAGATTGAAGAAGTAGACAGAATTAGATCTAGCGCGTCACTAGGCTGAATGGCTAAAGCTGGTGGGTTCATTAACTACAGCCAAATGGTTTGTCTCCCAAGAGTCTCTCTATTGCCCCACTCTTATGTAACTTCTGCGTCGATGCTCCATGGATGCAAAAAATAAAAAAATAAAAAAAAATAGTGGTGGCAAAGAAATCTACTCTACATCTTGCGAGCTTACATGTCCACAAGCATGTGCGAACTATTTAAGCCGCAACGATTACGTGAAAGGTGCGCGCGCAGATTTTCCGCTCGCTTATACATATATATGTGCTGCTGGGTGAAGGTTTGACTCTCGTGCTTCGTTCAATTTCTCGGCTGGAGTCTCTGTCAAAATCTCTGTCGTCGTCGATGCAAAGTAGTGATTATTATTGCGGTAGTAAAGCGAATGAGGTTGTCATATACACCCCACTAAAAATCAGAGATATTACCTTTTGCACGTCAGTTTAGCTGTTGAGTGAGTGTGCTCTCGCGCAAAACCATTGATGTGTGTGCGCACGGCCATTACTCACTATCCACAATGTCTCGATTAAAGTAATAGCAGAACAAGTGTTGGACATTGGGACATCGACAGGTAAACACTGTGAGATGCACTCCACATCGTAGAGATTTGTTTGTTTATAAAACTACATGCCCAGCAACAATAAGGTGCAAAAGCAAGGCATATATTGGCTTGTTACTTACACCAACAGGTAAACACTGGAGCCCCGCACACGAGTATAGCAGTCGGAGCTGGTGAGACCTTTTAATGAAAATCAAGAGAGTCGCGCAATCCGCATATATATAAAAAATATAACCTATAGTCGATTTTATTTGCATAATAGTTTTTAAAAGTTCAGTCTCGTTGAATTGCTGGTCGGGTGTAGACACGTGAAGCTGCGTTTATCCGTTTAAAACAGGCCCCGAGAGTGCTCTTGACAGATTTCCGTTGAATCAGTCCCCCAGGTGGATATTTACTGTGTACGATCGATCGATATTTACCTTTTAATGAAGAGTTCACAATTCAGGTGTTTTCTGCATTGTATGTCCGACTCTATAGGATGCTGTACTGTCGCTAGTTGATCTGCCACTGCTTGACTGCCATAATTTTGGAATAAAAGGAAATTCCTTGACTTGTTGTTGTGTGTTGAAATCTCTTTAGTTTTTAAATATAAAGTGGTTGAGTGACCTCAATTTGCTGTGAGTTGATAAAGATTTGTTAGCGAGTTCGTCGCTTAAGTCTTTCGATTTCATGCGGTTTTTGGTGTGTTACGTAGCCCCAACTGTGGATGGAAAAAAATATTTCTGAATTTTGAATTTTTTTGTTTTTGTTTCATTCGCTTCATTTATAATTTATTTATAAAATTAAAAAAAAAAGGTCACCACACAGAGATAATAATGCATGTTTAATGATTTCGGGTTTGAATGAGTGAAATTTTTTTTGTTATTTTCGCGGTACAAAATTGAAAAAAATTAAAAAAGTGAACAAATTGTAAAAGAGCGCAAAAGTTTCATTTCAAATCGATTTGAAATTATTTTTTTAAATGAAAATTGTTGCTAAAGTCTCAAATAAAAATGTTGAAGGATAACAACCTTATGAACCTCTTCATTTTACGATAGCATTTTTTTTAAATTGTGTACTCCAAGGAAATCTAAAAAAGAAACGTAAAAAGTGATAATTGAATTACTAGAAACTAAAGAATGGCATTAACGAACTTTACGCTACCATTCGGCGGTGGCTTAACTACCACAAATTGGGCAGCTACAATAAGTCCGCTGCAGCCGCATCATGCAACCGCTGTGAATAACTTGCTATATGGCCCAGCAGGACATCAGGAATCCGACGAGCCGCCAATTGGTGTATCACATGATGATTACTACAAAAACAATCCTTATTCACCCCCACAGAATCAACAATACAGATCCAAATCGAATAACTACTTACCGCCACCGCCACCACCGCCGCCCCATTCACAACAACAACAACCCAGGAGAATAGGACCGACACAGCAATCTAGACAACCAGGTGGTGCTCCAGGACAGCCACAATACGGTAGTCCTGATAGCACATACACCCCTCAAGGTCAACCGGGCAGAACTTACGGCGAAGGCAAATACGGTCGTGTTCCAACTACTAGCAGTGTTCAGCAAAACACACAGTATCAATTCAATAACTACAACAAGAATACAAGAACACAGTTTAATACACAACAACAGACTGGAGTAGGTACAGGATTAAGATCGGGATTAGGTGCTGGTATAGGATCGGCAGGATCAGGATTGGATGGGGGCCAAGGAACAGGATCAGGGACAGGAATTGGAACAGGAATTGGAACAGGACTAGAAACAGGTTTAGGAACAGCTGGTTTAAATCAACAATCTTCTACGGGATTAGATGGTAGCAGTTTGTCGGGGTCTGGTGGTTCAGATGCAGGTGGTTCACAGCAGCCCGGGCAAGGATACCCAATAAGGCCGCCGGGTTATACTAGAGTTCAAGCTGGTCAAGGTACTAGGACACAGGTTCATGCTGTTTTGGATTATGATGCAGATGAAGGTGAAGAGGCAGATTATTATGATGATAATGAAGATGGCACTAGTGCTAGGGAAGGTTAGTTACTTTTATAATAATTTATTACAATTTTTTACATACTAACTAAGATCTAAGCAATTTTCATCCAAGTACACCTTAATAATAGCCCGAAAACTATAATTTCCTGCCTGAGCTTGATCGTTAATTCTTCAGTACATGCCGGCTTTAATTGATCGATGACAGCAAGAGCAAAAAGTCATGCAGAAAGTCTTGTCTTGCTATTGCCCACCAAGTGCATGTCATCTACTCTGTTTATGACTAGTTTAAAAAGTTCACCCAGGTAGGAGAGCTGAGTTGGGTTGAGTGGACTCAGTTTCGACTCCACCCTCATTTATGACTGGGTTGAACCTACGTTGAACATGAGCTGAACCTAGGTTGAACATGGGCTGAACCTAGGTTGAACATGGGCTGAACCTAGTCATTAATGTGGTAATTCAACTCGTTTCAGGAGGCATAACACTCCAGCGAGTTGTCTCGCAATGCACCGATGTCAGAATCGCGATAGTAATGGTTGGGAGTAGGTGGAATAAAATATCGTGGCTTCGTGGTTTTCATTTTGCCCGGGAACCCCACGATTTTTTTTTTGCTCCAAATTATGTACTCTTCTCCCAGTTACAATACCATTCGAAAACCCCTTCCTTCTTTGCTGTCGGTGCAGCTGTTCGCAAATGAAAAACAAAAACACATTCGACGTATCATGTGATATCACAATTCTGGACTCTGTAGTTCACACGCATCTCCTCCATAAACTTAGTCAAAGGTATCAATTTTCTTCTTCTTCTATTCGTCTTTTCTCTTCTCTCTAATAGAGCTCAGTGTATTCGGCATAATAATGTTACTTCCTCTTTTCTAAGTGTGCCTGCAGGTATGCCTCAGGGTTCGGTTCTTGGTCCTTTGCTGTTCTCTCTATATATTAATGATTTTCCTTCTGTTATCCGTCGCTGGTCTTTTCATTGATGCTGATGATCTAGGTACAGCTGTATATCTCTTATCCTCTTAATCAAATTGAAGATTGTGTGTCTGAACTCAATAGCACCTTGTCTCAAATAAACGAATGGAGCTCTAGTAATTTCCTTAAATTAAATACAATTAAATCGCAAGTACTTTTCCTTAGTCGCCCTTCGCTGTCCGCGGATGGTTTCTCACATCTTGTACTTAATAATGTTCCCATGTACCGAAAACCTGGGTATTGTTGTCAATTCTAAACTCTCCTGCTGCAATCATGTCTCATTGCTGCTCTATAAGATATATGGCGCCCTTTGAAACTATGGCTTCATGGCAATTTGTTATCTTCACTTATTCAAGCTAAACTCATCAAATCTCATGAATCGTCATCCAGTAATTCTTCCAATTCTGCGTCTTCAAATTGTTTTCACCGGCCCTAGATACTCCCTTGTCTTCCATGTCCAAAAGCAGCAATTTTGTACGCCTCAGCCATAGTTTTTTTTTTTTTCGAATTGAAGGCAAAAAGTAAAACTTTCAGCAAATTACGCTTATTTGGCTCAAATTTCTACATTTACACGCACCAGCGCCGATAAGAATTAATAAATGTGATAAAGAGTTGCTGACAGATGCTTAGATTATCATTTGACGTTTCTGATCTGACATTTTGGCCAGGATTTAACTACTAGCGCCATCTATTGAGAAATTTGAACTCCTTATAATTTTGCATTATCTTTAAAAATCCAAACGGTATAAAAATAGCTCACAAAATTTATTTATACGCTTATTAAAATTATGTTTCTGAAGCAGTCAATGCATAACTAGTCGGCAACTAGTTCCAAAACTGGAAAAATTCTCGATGTCGCCTCCAAGCACCAAATCGCTTTAAAAAAATAAACTTCCATAATTTCATGAAATAAATTATAAAATTCACTTTCCAAATGCCGCACAACATAATACGAACCTGTTTTTAAAAATAATAATTCTAGATATCGACAGGAAGTCAAGTCGATTAATGAGTGCCAAGTCTCCGATTTCTTGATTAACATCTACAGATGCTTATCAATACTAAATCGGGTTCTAAATGAAGACATCTCAATGACTAATAAGGTCAATCGCCTTTTCTCTCACAAAGATGCCTCATTATTTATTCAGGAAACTCCCTGGCAAACCCCTGCTCTATAGTCTTCGGCTCGTCCGTTATTTGAAAGGAATGCAGAGGCTTGCCAACGATGATCAAGAAATTCTTTAATATTTTTCACTCTGCCGAAATATATAAAAAGCATCCCAAAAACTGAATTCAATAGCATCGCTTGATTGTCATGTGACTTCAGGTCGAAAAAATGTGAAAAAGTCATCGATTTGGTCACAAAACCACAATTCCACAAATAGTTGACTACCCCAATAGGGTCATGTTATTTCTTTGCGATTTTCCTCGAAACTTAAGCGATGCATAAGAGATGGCACTATCAGTCCGCCAATTCCCAAAGCCGCAAGAGGCACACGCTCGAGATGAAAACTCTGCATCTGCGGCGTGTCGTCTCAATATATCACCTTGATGCCTTTTCTTATGGGTGACTTGAATTTGATAATTACCACACCGTTACCAGCGCGTTACCAAACACGCTTTACCTATTCGCGCTTACATAAAGCCCCGAATCTGTGCCGTAGCCAGCAGCAGCTTGTTACCATCGAAGATGTGCGATGTAGCGCGCTCATCACTATACAAGAATGCGTACCTTGAACTGATTTAGACCACATCAAATTGATAGAAGAAGACGAAAAAAAGAGGTGATAAAAATTCGACCTCTACTCGCCGCAGCCCCATACATCGCGCGTTTGTCTGCCTGTCGCGCGGACGTTTTGAAAGCGCATAAGCGTGCGCTTTATTGTTGGGTCCATTTTGGCCCGAGCCGAGAAATTATCAAATGGCTATTGGCGTGATAAAAGCATCGCCATCTATTGTCCCGCGAGTGTATCGAATATGTTTCCTCCAAATAGCTGCGAACTATTCATCATCAATCCAAGTGCGTTCGTTCAACACAAAACAGGCAGCAACAACACAAAAAAACGAAAGGCCTTGTTCGCCTTGAGTCCGCCCAGCTCAAAACCAGGTTGAAGTTTCGACAAATGTTTTTTTTTTATCTCACCGAACACCGAACGGAAGACTTTTCCAAAAATAGTTTAAA
Source organism: Thereva unica (assembly GCA_949987705.1). Lineage (NCBI taxonomy): Eukaryota > Metazoa > Arthropoda > Insecta > Diptera > Therevidae > Thereva > Thereva unica. The sequence goes on from OX465285.1 coordinate 96,046,015, forward strand.
TCAAAAACGAAAAAAATAAAGCTGAGAAGCAATAGGATTGCCTTTTCACAACAATGAAAATCCATCAACAGACTGCTGCGCGCCATAAACCTGTCAATTGGAATGGACAGTGATTATGTGATGCAACCATTTCTTTGGCGAATACATACGAATGTATAAACCCGCCGAGGAAAAATTTTCACCTGCCCAAAATCAAAACATCGAACAAATTTTTTTTACTTTTTTTATTTTTCGGGGTTTTTAGCGCGTCTCTCTGCTCCACTCTGCGACGCTAAGGCGACCACTTTCATTTTTTACGGTTTGCTAAACTCTCGCACCTGATGAGGACCATTCCTCCTGCCCCGAGGCTGTCTGTCTGAGGCAATCGATAATCTTCAGATCGTCAGATCGTGCGCAACTCCACCTTTCATATATGTATTTCTTTCCGGATTAAGTCAGGGCACGAGACAGGTGTAAACACCTTGTAATGGCTCTTATGAGTTGCGGTATTAAAGATCCAATGTTTGGATGTGGTGTAGGTCAAGTGTTATCAAGTGCTGGGGATTCTGCTGAATTCAAGCACTTTCTAAAATCGACAAAAAAATTTCTTACAATTTCGCCTCTTTTGCAGCTCGATCAGTTTGACCAAAGAAAATCATGTTTGCTTGTTGATTGATCTTAAGGACAAGACACTTGAGATCGAAATGCAAATTTACAATTCGATTTAAGATCATTGGCGGCTGGTAAATATGTTTGAGAGTGTTTTCTTTGAAGATATGATAGCAGGTAAAATGCTTGTGTACTCTATTTCACAAGAGGATTTGTGGTTTTGATGAGGGAAAATCCCAAAGTTTGGATCAAATGGTCTAGGATTTTGAATCATTTGAAGTAGTTGCATCACAATTTCATTCATTAAGTTTTCATTATGATTTCGTCGATGATTCTTCAGTTTATCTATAGAGACTAAAACTGGCTTCAATATTAGTAATCACTATCATCATCATCGATGCCTGTTATTGGCCTTGGCTTCCGGCAACATCCTCTTCCAGGAATGTCGGTCCCTAGCTTGAAGTATTCAACTTCTTATACCTAGGGTTTGAAGATCTTCTTCAACTCCGTTTTTTCATTCATTCCTTAAAGCCCCCAGTCACATAAAGGCCACCGGCAGGCCATGCACTTTCAGACCAGGTCGGCAGGTACGCCCCGATCAAGGCCACCCAGTCTACCTCAAGGATGAGGACTTGAGGCATCCGCCGTGGACTGCTGGGGACCTCATGTTTCCCTACATACACACCGGCGAAGACGACACTTTATCGTGGCAGGTTGTTAATTCAAGTGAAAAATCTTCAGACTGAAAAGAAGAGCAGATTTTCAAACCCGGACTGACGATAAATACCCACAGATACAAAGATTTTGTCAGTTTTTCTAAACTGTGTAAGGTGATACTTGGCCTCAAGGCGAGAAACCTTCAGGCCATGGCCTGCCGGCAGCCTGTATGATACATATTTATCAAAGTTGCAAGTGCGATTGCCTCTATAACAGTCGCGCATGAATATGAAAGGGCATTCCAACGCGAGTGTAGCATGTCATCACAGATCTCACGTGTCATCTAGTGGCACCCGTCCAATAGGCTGCGTCATTCGTACACCATGGTCCTGGAAGTTTTTGGGCAAGGAAGTACGGAAAACCATGGTTCCTCGTGTAGGAAAGGCCATAGAATAGCATTGACCTAATAAAGGTTTGTGTTTAACTTTAGCTCTCCTTCAATTTCATTCATTCTTATTTAGCGGCGCCTTGGCGATCATTGCGACCTATTCCTCTTGATGAACTATGCCAACCCCATCGTTAAGAACCTTAAAGGCTAAGACTTTTAATACAGCCTAATATTGATTTGGGATTCATATTCCAAATCTCCCTGGGAGTAGGAAAGTCAAATGGAGGAAACTCCTTCTCACTGTAGCATCACAGTCACACAGCAATTGCTCCGCAGTTTCGTGAGCTGCCCCGCAGAAGCTCATGAGACATATTCCTTGTTGAGAAATATATACGTCGCCCAAAGCAACTTCTATTTCCCAGCGCCAATCTCCTTTTGACCTCTGCTGTTGTGTCGTTATCCTTTGAAACTAGGGCCCCTGTGCTGAAAGTCGAGTCGTCACGACACGACAAGTCATTTGAGTTGAAGAAAGTGACGTTTCAGTCGAATCACGATTTTCAGTACAGGGGCCAAAACTAATCTTAGCATTTCCACTTTAGGGCCCTGTGCTGAAACTCGTAATCGCACTGAAATGTCATTTTCTTCAACACAAATGACTCGACTTTGAGAACAGGGGCTGAGGATCCCTAAGAATACAAATTCTTTGACTCCTTCAATGTTGATTTTCCATTGCCTCCGTTACTCGAACCATAAACCTCACATAGGTAGATTTACAAAACATATAGTACGCATACATGATGAGTTGAACCCAGTTCGAACCCGAGCCCAACTACATGTAGACGAGAGTCGAGTTAAGATAGGGTCGACTGAACTTGACTCAGCTCTGCTACGTGGGAAATTGTGCATATAGACGCGAGTTCAGAAGTTGAGTAGTTGAGTTTAGTTGACAGCAGCATCTCCGTGGTTTGTTTGTGATTTGTGACGCGAGTCGAAAATTCAACTCAACCTCAGCTATTCAACTCATCATGTATAGTAGTAATAATTGATCTTGAGTGTGGTCGTTGTGGAACATAACATCACCTTCTGAAATTCGAAAAATTTCATCAAACGAAAACGGCTACTGGAACGATCTCTAATTTTAATATTGAGCTTCTACTTTACCTTCTATGGAAAAACTAAACAACATTAATACTTCACATTTCCTCAATTTTTTAATTAAACACAGAAAAAAACAAAACAAAAATATATATTCCAATATAAGCTCTGTCTCCTACCTGAAATTCCCAAACATCCCGTCAACATCCGCATATGGCAAGATCGGATGTTGGTACGGGGTGACTCAGTAGAGAGTAACTCGACAAATAATCATGAATAAGAAACGTCATCCTTCAGTCCAAAAAGGTAGACATCTCAATCTGCACCTCCTGCACAAAAATTCGATTTGTAAACAGCAGCAGCTCAGCGCCGCCGCGACTTATCACTACCTCCTCCATCATAAGCGAAAGCAGCACTTTTGACACAACATTGTCATACGGAAATGCATCCACACAAAACTGCACTTCATATAGACGCAATCCAGCTTATAAAATATTGCACTACGTCACACACCTCAGCACCAGCAGCAGCAAGTGCATTCATGAGAGTTTGAACAGAGTTTGAAAGTGTGCGCCTCCCCCCAAAAAAAGCAACAAATATTTATGCAAATTAGGTGCATAGAGCGTGTCGCAGTTGCTATTAGCACTTTTGAATTATTTATCAAAACGCAGCCAGCACAAGACCTGCATAATTGCACCTCTGTCAGCTTACGCGCTTGCCTTTCAGCATGTCCGCAATGCAGACTCTCGTATACCCCAGTCGATAGCGATCACAAAGCGATCTGTCGATAAATGAAAATTCGATCAGTCGAGCTCGCGATCATCTCGTATTGAATTCTTGAATGGATCAATCACCAGCACAAGAATTCATATCGATCGTATCTGGCCGATGGATTGGAATTTCAAATGGTGCTAGCGATTAAGATCTTCGATGGAGATCCGATCTATGCGGCAATTAAAGTATCGACAGATCGTTTATGAGGTTCGATAGTGCTCGCCTCCTCGTATAATGTGTATAATAATGTACGCCAATGGAATTGATATGGTTTAATTGATTATCTACTGGCTGTTAAAAGCCTAGACAAACTGTTAGATTTTTGAGAGATGATTGATGGACTTTCTGGGTAATCCCTAACACCTGCCTACACGGGGAGTAGCCTATGAAGCAGACTTTTATTAGAATCTAATCTTTTGGATTCATGTTCTATTTTTAATTGATTATTTGTGTTCTTCATTGATCATTTGTTTTATTTTAGTAAGCTGCGTCAATATTTTTGCCGGCTGTTTGTTGCATGTTTGTTGTGGCAAACATTTTGCCATTTAATCACGGATTAATCATCCAGTAATTGGTGAGGTGTGAATTCTTAAAAGCTATTTTCATAGGTGATTCCCATTTTTTGCTGATGTTCATGGGCCTGGAAAGATTAGGGTATTGTTTTTTTTTCTCCAAAACCGTGTAGTATATCGTAAATTTATTTATATTGTTTCGTCGTAGCGGAAACTAATGAATTTGAGATACTTGTAAAATATGAATATTTGCGGTCCTCGATAGACTAGGGGTTAAGCCCATCACACTGCCATCCCAGAGGTCCGTTTCGAGACAATGGTACTGCATACTAAGATGTAAAATAACTGATTTTGGATTTAAAATGTATTTCTAGAGTATGTACAACTTTTTTAAGATTCGATGATGAGAAATTGTGTGCTACTTGCACCACAGACACCTAGCCAAACACATTCAGAATCTTCGGCATCGATTTTGCTATGCCAGTGGATTAGACGCCCTGTGCAGAACTTCGCGAATAAAAGCCAAACGCCAGCCCTGTTTAGGATAAACTATATTTAATATTCTGCGATGTGAAGCTAAGATGTAAAGATTTTCGGCTTTACCAACTCTTCAGCAACCCACAAACAGCTGTCGACGGGAGAATCATGCCTTAATCAGATCAAGTCCAACAGCATTCAGTGATTGTGATTGTAAAAAAAAATATTTCTGAATGTAAAGTTTTCATTCCTCCAGCTTGTAAATGGGAACAACCTACCTTTCGAAATGTATAAAATCGTAAAACCTTATCCTATCATATTTTATTAACACTGCAATTTTTCGTCAGCGCCCGACGATTTTTTACATTACGAAAGGGAGGCTGTTCCCATATACTGGCTGGAGCTATAAAAACTTTACATTCAAAATTATTTTTTACTCTTTAGTTCATTTAAAAAAAATCCTTTTTTTTTAGTTTTTTAAACCATATATTTTATTTTCAACTTTTTAGCTTATTATGTCTTCCGCCATTTTGTGGTGGCCACCATATTAGATTTAAAATGACGTCACAGAGCGTCATACATTTTCATTTAATACCGAGGGCGTTGTGAAGGTAAAGGTAATCCCCCATTTTGTGTTTACCGCCATTTTGAATTTGAAATTCTACTTGTCATATTCTTTCATTTGATACCCATACCGAGGGACTTGTAAAGAAAAAAGTAATCCGCCATTTGGTTTTCCCACCACTTGGAATTTAGAATGACGCCACAAAATTCGATCGCCATCTTGGAATCGCCATCTTAATTTTTTACAAAAATAATAAAAAAATGCTAACAAAATCTAACTTGAAATATCCACACTCAAAGAGGTATACAACAATTTGGCGATTTCTAAACAAACGAAAACGAATCCGACTAGATTCGATCAAATACGCTTCATTATAATCGTTGAAATGGAAAACGCATGCTGGGGAAAATCACTTTGACAGTTCAATCCGATTCTGTTCCATTCTCATACATTCATTGTAGTTGTGCCTTAACAGCTTCTTTCCTTCTTACCAAATTTTGAGATTTTCCAAGTTTTGAACAAACACGGTTTAATAAGACCTAGACTAACAACTTTTAATGATTGCCCTTGTCTATACTTAGTCGTGACGATAATCGAAAACAGAACATAATTTGAAAATTCGTCGGCCATATTGTCGCCGCCATTTTGAAGTTTTAAGTTTGGCCCACAAAGTTGTTCTTTATTATCTACCTCAAAAATCTCATAGTAACTAAACTTATGTCAAGTGCGAACATAGGGCCATCTTGGTAGTCGATCAAACTTGATAAAACCTAACAAACCCGAAATTTTTAATAACTTATTAAAATGAACACCAAAGAGTGAAGCACAGGAGAATAAAAAGGGACCTCCCAACATGGCTGACACGACCCCTCTTGACTTCACAAGCTACGCAATTACTGTAAGGTCTGTTACCGAAGCTGCATAAATTACAAAATCTGTTAGATGCTTCGAATTTCTTAACAAAATACTGTTCCCATGCTGTTACTGCAGCCGCCATAATCATTTCTCCACCCTTCAGTAAGACCCAGAAACTTGCAGTAGCTACGAGTTGCTGTAATTTGCTGCAGCTTAGTTATTTGAAATATGGAAATGTCAAAATTGCAGAAGCATGTTCCTGTAATTTCTGTACTTTATCCCCACCTCTCAATAAGCAACTTGCAGAAAAGTGGCAGAATACAGAAAGTATGGGAACAGACTTATAACCTTCATCCATCAACCCCTAGATTCCCGATTTCATTGGAATCGGAATACAATTGACAAATTCGGCCATATTTATGCGGCCATTTTGAATTTCAAAAATGTGCTTCGAACTTTTGCTAAATATCTTTCAAACATTATTAAACGTTAACAAAACTAACAAATTATTGAAATAGCTGGTTGGTATTTATATGTACTATGAGTGGTTGAAAATGATCAATCTAGACTTCAATCAAAGCTACCGGCTTTCCAGTGCCAAACAGATGTAACGACTTTAACAATAACTCATTCTTAAGCTTTACTTTTATACTTATTCATTTTTTATTTCCTCTTGTTTCAGATGGTAAATCAACACCAACAGTAACCCCCATTCAAGGACCAATATTTTTAAAAAACGGAACAGTTCCAGTTGTGCCATTATTTTCATATCCAACATTAAATAATGGAACTTTCGTTCAGATACCGGTAAGTCAGTCCAAGTCAGTCCGTCAAGTCCGACAATAATTTCAACTTCCACTTAAAAGATAAAAATTTAATTTATGCAACTTTCGATTGTCGCCGATAATCTCTTCATAAAAAAATCAAGATTGGCCATCCGCGCGCGGGACTCTCTGTTTCGCCGGCTATTCATACCACTCGACGACAGAAGGTCTACCTTTAATCCGCGTAGGGCATCGAATCGCGCGGTTTCTTTATGACTTTGCACATTCAACAACCACTAAAAAAAATAAAAAAGAGAGTAAATGCGTGTTGTACTTGTGGTAAGAATTTACCTTAATGAAAGTGGTTTTAATTGCGGATTTATTTTCGCCGATGTCTTCTTATATAATCAACACCACGATATCCGGATTTTCTTCCAATTGAGATATTTTCGTACTGGTTTTTTTTTAATCTGAATTTTATTTTTTTATTAAATATTAATTACTTTAAGCGTCGATCAAGTTGTCTTTACCTGAGCAGAACACAAACTTCAGACCCCGCCAATGCAACATCGAGCACGACATGTTGCGCAACATTGCATCGATGACATATAAAAAAATAATTTTGTTGATCATGTGAGAAGAGTGAGAAAATGATATCAACATTTTCATCGTTTTATTTTTTTTGTTTTATTTTCTTGAAATAAATTATGAATGTGTGTCAGTGTCAATTTTGGCGGGCATAGGCACACCGCTGCGTTGTTTTCAGCTAAAATTTATCACCATAATATCTCAACTCTTCTTCGATGTTCAGTCATCAGCCAAGCCATAGAGATAGAGGAGCCCTTCTGAGCCCCGCCACCACTAGAAGATCTATAATCTGTTGCGGGTGTTTTGTATGAATGGAAATCTGAAATGAAAAAAAAAACATAGTGTACGTTTGCGCGTAATTTATTATTATTCAAGGTGTCTTCGCTTGGTCTTAATTGCCCAAAAACGCCATCCGCCTTCCGTCGTCAATCAATCTCACTGCGGATTTAATATCGTTTGCAATATTTCTCTTATTGCCGTGTGAGATTGATGGTAATGTCTTTGGCTGGTTTTGGCAGTTGTAGAGAAGTGTCGAGGATTTATCGGGAATTTATCATTTATCATGAATGTTTTTCAGGTGGCGTGCGTGCCTGCTGCATCCGGGACTGCTGCAATTGCAGCTCTGCGTGACATCGAATTTCCGGTCGTGCTTTAAAGTAGGTGTTGAGATTTTATTTTTATTTTTTTGGGATAAATGCTTTCTAAAAAATTTGCGGGTATGCCTATATGTTATATGAAGATCTACATACTTTATATGGCAAGTTGTTTTCAAGTCACATACACATGTTTTGTGGAGATTGACGATAGTGGGTTGAAGAAGTCATTCTTCTTTTATCACGTTAAATTGAAAGTACATGTCCATTCGGGTATTTTTTGTGGTAATGGTTTGAGGTTTGTAAAGGACTTTTGAGTATTGATTTAATTATTTAAAATTATTTCATTCCTCTCCTACGAAACTACGAAAATCTTGTAACAATTTTGGTACTGTATGTATAGACCGTCGTCTTTCGTAGTGCATTTTCTCTTATTCCTTAACCGATGTTGGCCAACAGTTTCTGTATTGATAGTGCCGTTTGAATTCCATCAAAGCTGCTAAATCTACCTATGGTGAGGGGCTATCATATACATATAATGATTTGGTACCTTATCCATCACCACTAAAACATTTTTGAGGTCCCATCAAAGATATGCGAGTTTTACTCAAGGCTGGTGGTTTCGCACAAATTGAGAAAAGATCATATACAAAAAGAAGGAAAAGAACGGGTCGTAGAATTGAACCCTGCGGAACGCCGGCTGAAATGTGAATCGGTGGAATGAAAATACTCAAACTTTTCTTTAGAAAAGAGTCGAAACTAACAGTTTACCCTTCCAAGAGCCTTGGGTAGCAACCAGGCTAGACTCAACAAAGTGATGCATACCAGTTTTGGTCCGCGATATCTTCATTGAACGTGTGACAGCAAGAAAAATGTGTACAACGGTGAGCCGACCCGAGTAAAAATAAAAAATGGCCTTACAGCGGGCGAACAATGGCCGCTTGGCTTTTAAGGGGCATATGATGACCGTCGAATTTTTAACTTGACCAAAAGATTTCAATGACGAAATACTGAACTGTACAAAAGGTCATAAGACGGAAAATTTGAGCTAAAAAAATCTCTCTTTGTGTGTGGGGTGGCGGGGGGGGGGGGGGGGTCGGATCCTGGAAACTACCTTTTGATGCCCATCACTTGGCCGAAGACTATTTTTTAATCGCGGTCGGAGTTCGCCCGTTCCAAGGCCATATTTTATTTTTACTTATTAACTTATTTGTTCTTCCTGCTGAACGGTTTTTGTAATATTTCCTCATAGTCGATCGATTGAAACGTTCTTTCCTTTTATCTGTAATATGAAATACTTGGAATTTCTCTCGAACACCTCCAACGGATATTCGTATGGTGGGTCCAAAGATACTAGGACTTTATCGTCTCTTCTGAACAACAACTGGCAGTTTTTTAGACCAGTTTTTTAGGTACTTCGGACTTCGATCAACTTCGAGAAGTACTTCGCAGAAGTAACTTCGCGAGTAGTGTAGTGCATGCTTTTGAGTTCTGTACACTTTTTCAATCATGCAGTCACTTACTAACCTGGTTGTTGTCTTTACCCTTGGAAGAGGCAGATAGTATCGATTTTTACGACTAATTGTCGGAGTGGTGGCGTCGCGCCTTTCTTAATTTGTTTGCATGGGATTATATCGTACCGATAATTTCTTTTCACTGATGCTCCCGGTACTGCACTGAATTCGCCGTCACGTCACGGATTTGTGTGGATCGTCCTCATGTAAACCACATTCAAGTTTAAGTTTAGTGATGATCGAAAATGGTCCTGTTCTTGCATTCTCGGTCTTGTTCTTACGCAAATCCTGGTAAACTCCGGAGAAGTATGACTAGAAAATAGTTTGGGCATAAGTTTTGTGAAATATGAGGCCCATGTCTTAAACGATTTTAGAGGATATATTTTCAAGGCTAGCTGATTAATTTGTTTCAAGATCTTTCAGTGTCCGATTCAGTGTGATAGTTAGGTTGAAAAACTGATAGGGTGAGTTTAATAAGTTTTAACTTCCACAAAAAAAAACACAAATTTCAACCTCCCATTGAAACACCGCCGTTATTATCGTGAATTAAACACTCTACTCGTCCGAACTAACCACCTTCAAACGAAACAAAACCGACCGACACAGGCGACCTAATGTTAAATAATTTAAAACTTCATAACAATCGTATTCAATTATATCTATTAAAATTGCTCGGCAGCACCTGATCCATTACCAATCTTGTCACGCTCTTTAGTCATGGATACTCCCTTGGTAATGAACGTTTATGGGAAAATAAAGACCAACCGCGACTCTCAATTATCCCCGATCGGTTTCGAGCTCTTCATACCCAATCCGACCCAATGATCGGCATTGGTTGACAATTTTCACCTCTAAGCCGGTCTCGCACAACAAAAACTACATACAAGTATTTTCAATTAAAACAATTATTCTGTACAATTATTCCCCCCAGTAGAGACTCACTTTGTAAATCTAGAGCTAGTTGGTTAGATAAAGTTTCATCTTAATCTTAATTTGGTCGTATCTAACGAAGCATCGAAACAATTGAACCAAGTCGATTGATTGTCTCAAGTTGAGAGCATTTTGTAGTCGTCAAGCCGAAGGGGGAGACACAGATTTGCGGCTTACATGATTTATTCACTTTCAAAGAGATTGCAGCCAGGTGACTTATTTGGTTCACCTCGATTTATTGATATGTGAAAATCGAGCTGAATTGTTGCATTTTGTTACTGTTAAGCTAATTCAAGGTGGAAGGAGGATTATCTTCGGCCATTTGTTTGAATTAGTTAGTTGCCTTCAATTGTGAATTGTTACAGATTGTGATGGCAGTTATTGTCGTTAGTAATGGCGGTATTTGCATCTAATTACTTTGCTGGTTATCGATTGTAATTAAAAGGTTTGTTAACTGTAGGTGGAATTGTTTGAGAGTTAGAATGTTAATTGAGTTTGTTTTATGGCACAAAGTTTTGTCCGGTAGACTGGTGTTGGGTATTAGAAAGGCAGATAGGCACGAAAGTGAGAGGTAAGATCTGATTATTCTGGGCTATAAATCAATCGTGTACTTCCGAAGTATTTTATAGAAACTGGGTTAGCCACTGCAGGACACGTAGAAGTAAAATGCACTCCCAAGAACACATAGAACAGCGATCTTCACCCGTTTTGCTCTATTGCAACCAAGTTTTAATAAAGAGAACGAAAACGATCTTGTCATAAGCGCGAGCTTATTCACCACGATCGGCTACAGCTGATCGTGCAGAGTGAATTCAGATCATTGGAGAAAGGTTTTTGGCTTCCATAACTTTGATATTACGCTATACACGGTCTCCACATACTTTTCGGCAACGATATTGCACAGCGGAACGTTACCGGCAGCTTTGGCTTGTATTTTGGCAGCCTCAGAATCTGGTCGTAGACGAAATTTACTTATATGCATGTGAAAGCTTCGATAGGATGAAGGACTAGTCTTCACTCAAATTACTGGTGTTGTCCCTTGTCGTTAAGGTGGCTTTAAACCGCCAACATAAACGGTGGACAATCCCATTTGCTTGGAGACATTCGGTCTGAAGGGTATTCGCCTTGAGGCCAAGTATAATCACACCCGCAGCTCCAGTCCAGGAAAACTGACAAAAATCTTTATGTCTGTGGGTTTTTATCGTCAGTGCGGGCCTGAAGATCTGAACTTTTATTCAGTCTGAAAATTTCGTTGATGGTATGAACATTTTAGCACTTGCAATAACCTGCTACGCTAAACTGCCGTCTTCGCCTGTGTATGTAGGGACTCATGAGCTCACCTGCAATCCACGGCCTGCCAGACAGATGCCTCAAATCTTTATCACTCAGTCAGACCGTGTAATGTATGGCCTTCATCGGGCCGTGCCTGCCAACTTGGCCTTAAGGCCACGGCCTGCCGGCGGCCTGTAAGTAAATGGGGACCTTAAAGTGTGGCCTTTATAGGAGCAAACCTGCCAACGAGGTCTGAAAGGCCACGGTCTGCGGGCGGCCTATATGTGAATGGGGACCTTTAGCTTCAAAGTTGTTCCCCAGGGTAGTCATCAATTTTTAATTAATTTTTGGTGGCACGCCTAATATGCAGTAGTTTTAATTACCTGTTTTATGGCACGTCAATGCATTTGGATTTCCGATCGCTGTACTAGACCATGACCGGTGTAATATGATACATTGACTGGTAGTACAAAGAGTGAATTCTAAGCTTAATTCTCTCACATACTTAAAAAGAAGAATGATCTACCATGTTAGGGGTGAATCGGGGATAAAAATTGGACATCCTTAAGAATTCTATATCCGTTTAACACAAGTGGGAGGGTGGGAGATCAACAGAAGCCTTAACCACATCCAAGAATGGAAGTATTCCTAGGATAAACATTCATTAATTTCACCCATCAATTTTACTTCAATTCAATTATCAACCGAAGTCTGACTCACAGCCCACAACCCAAAGCTTCAACTTCAACAGTCTCGACCAACGCATCTTGTATTGACCAAATTGATAAATGTTACAACATGCGATTGCGGTCGATTATTACCTGGTCCTGTCATATTGGGCAAACATCAGGCACATTATCGTTACTTACTACAAGCCACAATTCATTTACATCGAGACTCATAACAACTCCCAAGAAATTCGTATCAATTTTCTTCGTAAAACAGCCATGATCCCCGGCCTTGTGCCCTTGAAACAGTTCAATCATTCGTTCGTGCATTACTCACACAACTTCTCAATTAAGCCGAAATCGCAAGAAGTATCGAACTACTGACTTTTAACCGCAGTCCAGCTTCCAGCGAAAGTCTGCAAGTGCCCAGTAACAGAATGCCGCTGCAAAGTTGAACAGTTGAGATAAATCCAGATAAAAATTAATAACTGTTCAGTTGGGCGACAGTCTCGAGTGCGGCGGCTATAGACACCAGCTGCGCGCGCATACATATATAATATATATCCAAGAGGCGAAATTGTTTCAGGAAAGATATCGAAAAGGTCATCCAGGTGAATGTTTGGTACCAGGCTGTAGTTTCAGAAATTATCCGTAAAAGGCGTGGCAGTTGAACCTTGAAAGTATGCGACACGTATGCTATGTCGGTCTTTTACGGAAATGTTGTTAAGAATCTGGTTGTGCCTGTGCCTGGAGATAAGGAAAGGTAAACAGAGAAAAATTTATAAGAAAACGAAACCGGAACGAATTTCAACTGTCTACTATATACTATATGGCGAACTGTAACTGATTAAGTTACTGGGAATCACTTTTCACTGTCATCTTCAAGGCATTTTTCGTCTTCGCCTGCTGTGAAGTGTTATGAATTGGACGCGCAGATTTGACTTTAATTGGAGTTGTTTAAGGTTGCGTGTTGATGTGTATTTATTTTTGGAATTTAGCAGAGCTATATATCTTTGCTGGAGATCGGGGTTTTTCATACTTAAAGTGATAGATCGCTATAGATGTCTATTGGCGCCATGGGAATGGGATGTGCCGTGAATAAAGCTTATAAAATTGATTATCACTTTCAAGCTAGATATGATTGAGCGTGATCGTTAGAACGTTTACTAAGTACGCAAGCGACCTTTACATTTAAACTCTACATAAATCAGTGAATGATGATAAATTTGATCTCCAAGAACGAAACTCCACACCTTCGTCATAACTCGGAGTTGCCCAGCCACCGGCAAGATCATGATATTCTGCAATTGACTTCAACTATTAACTGGACGTCCACTTATTTTAAAGTTGCTCAATTTGCCGTATACAGCGCCGGCCCTGGGGTAGAGCGAGTGGAGCGAGCAAAAAATAAAATTTTGATGGCACTTTTTGAGGGCGTTGTTTGTATCTAGCCAAGTCTATGTACTCATAAATATGACTCGAACATGGCACAAGCAGGGAGCACCGACTCCAAGACCGATGGTGCATGGCTTTAGGCCACGTCCTGCTCGAGGGGCATGGAGCAGACTGAATACGGCGGATCTAAACTCGATAAAAATTGCAATCCTAATGAGTAAACAATGGTGCTGAAGTTATGAATGGTACTGCGTGAATGTACTACTGACGATGGACTTCGGATGCCAAGCGAACTTCGGTTTGAATTAGCCTTCCAATGGTGATACGGAGCTCTGCCATGGGCGACCGTCCTTTCTCGCCCAGGTCGTGGTATTAATATAGAAATACCTTAAAAAAAACTTTTGTAGATGGAGCACTTCTTAACGCTCCAAACATTTCTGGGCTCCGACAGCTCTACAGTACACAGCCAGAAGTGCTTAAGTGCAAAATATGCGTTTCGAGAAAATCGCCCTCAAAGATTTTTTTAGATATAGAATTGTGCACAAAAGCACTTTTGCCGCTCCAATAACTCAGCAACCACAGCTCAGTTTAAGATAAGAATTATTAGCAATGATTAAGAATAAAATACTGAACCCAAAAATGCAAAAAACTCAAAATCGTCAAATTTGCACTTAAGCACTTCTGGCTTTTTACTGTAGAGCTGTCAAAAGGACGACCTACAAGGCCCGCTAGATATTTTTGGATCCATGCAACAAGCTGTCGAATGTGGTCCCAGTGAAGGAGAGCTTCCGGGACTCTTCTTCTGAGATCACTCCTTCATTGGGAGATCTCCTTAGATCTCCTGCGGAAGTAAGGGCATCTAATCGAAGAGGCGACTCGAAAAACGACCGCTTTCAGAAGACTGGGTGGCGCAGCCCGAAAACGTTTTACGCGATATGTGGAAGCTGGCTACGGCCGTGTAGAGACTGGTAAGGTCTGCGTGGCCCCCGAGGAAGAAAGGGGTACCGATTTTCTTAATAAGAAGGGGGTTAGATCCTCGAGAAGGGCGAAGGCTTTGGCCATACGGTTTGAAAAGCCTTCAGAAAAGCCGGACGCAGCTGCAGCAGTGTAGAACGACTCCAAATCCGACCTTCTGTCAAATAGCAGAAAATGTCAGAATGGGCGTGCTTGCGACTAACAATCCGGAGACTCTCCTGATCACGAAACCACTAGTTACCGTGTAAGGGAGTCTTCTGGAGGCGATAGCCGAGTTGGCTCATGGTGGGCCGCCTTAAGCCCTGGAAGGAGCGACCTTGTTGCTGTATATAAAAACAAGCGGTCGCGCAGCCTTTTTATTATGGGGTACTTACCGGCCGTAACAGAAGGCCCCACTGGCATTATGTTGAAAAGGATAGGGGTCCAAAAAAGACCCTAAGGACGTAGGAGTGGAGAATACTCTGCAAAGTGCACCGCATAAAATTCACAGAGATGACGTTTTCAGGATGGTGAACACTGCAATTTTGGGCTGATGGTAGAAGTCTCTTTTAACGAGAAGGAGACTCTCTCCACCATCTCAACCTTACTGGCTGGGGCAAGCCCTAATGCCCAACCATGCAATACAAACAACAAAATAGCCTCCAAAGAAGGCGGTGCTGTTGGCGAAATGTCGGGAATACAACTCTGAGAAGACATGCTTCCCCTATTGCCGCTACACGCGGGGCTGTGACCCTAAAACCACCATCGAAATCCTTATGGGGCCCCCAGTCCTAAAGGCTTGCGAAAGGGGAGATATAATCCCGTAAGGAAATGGCAGGCAGGCAGTACTCGAAAAAAGTTTTATCGAGGACAGCTGGAAATACAATTTATGTGAAGTGAAAGCGTCGACCAAAGGGCGTCGAACGGCAATCTCGCTCCACTCTCATCAAGGGCTAGGGCCAGCGCTGGTCGTATATAGTATGATATAAAGAACCTTACCATAAGTACTCATTTATAACCGAGATTCATCTTAATCGTCAGCATTGAAGAAACACTTTTCAAGCTTTGCATCAAAAAGACATTGAACGACTTCAAGCCCGAGGCAATTTGCAATTTTATGTGCAATTTTTCTCTGCAACTCAATGCAATTTTTGTTTGCTTCCATTACATCGGCATGACTCGACAAACACTGAAATTACCACTTTAAACGATAATGAGTTTTCGCTTTTGGTGTTTAAGATACTTCAAAAAAATTAAGAGCAATTACCTCTGCCAAGAAGAAGAAAATTTTGTGAACAAAGCAGAACATCACAAAACACACATCTTCACAATTTCTCCAAGGACTCATTAATTTACCTGATCGTGACGAATTTAATAACCTTTCACTTTGCTTATACCTGTTGAACGCAGAAAACGAGTCATTCACTCTTAAATAATATACGTCTCGTCTCTCCTCGTCGTCGTAGAGCGAGGCCTATTGCAAAAGTTCCACAAATCCCACGCCATGTCACGTCACGCATTCGTAAAGTTTCAAAATTTCTAGAAAAACGTGGCTTTAGTAAAAATTGAAATAAAAAAAAAATTGCAAGACTTATATTGCAATCCAGCGCCAAAATTGAAAAGGCGAATGAGCGCCATTGAAGATATTTATTTACCATGCCATCCCAATGACAAAAGGGAGGTAAAGGTAAATTAATTACCTGGCCGTAACTCAAGGAAAATGGTTCAGTCACGACAGTATTCATCATGTGGACATGTCTTCGTCATTAGCGGAGCGCGGACCCCGTCGAATGGAATTAATTTTGCAGAAGTTGCCGCGTCTCTCTGTGGGCCACCACACCAGCACCAGTCTCGCCTCGCGTTCATACAATCTGTCCTTACCTGGATTTTGCACCGCTTTTCACGTTTGGACAAAAGGTGCACTTTTATTCAATATATTATAGTGAATTGCATTTCAAGCACAGGTGACACTAGACTCTACTCCACACCATATCAGATCTCACAGCCAAGAGTCGGGGAACGTCCTCGGCGCACAAACGGGGCCGATTGTAATTCAGAGTCAATTCAGCGAGCATTCGAGATGAAAGCGTCTTTTAATTTGATTTTGTCTGGACGCAGTTTCTGCATACTAAGCGACTCACCTGGCCGCGGTGCAGTGCAGCAGTACCTTCGGGGAGGACACGTCCGGTGTGTTAAAAAGTGAAATGCTAACTGCGCCAGACGATTTTTGGGTTTTTTTTTCTTTTTTTCAAAAAACTTTTCCCTTCAAGCCTGTGCTGCAGCAATAGCGCAGTGAAATTCAACTTTTTTTTACCAAGCTGCGCACTCTACTTGGGGATTCCGCGCAGACATTAAGACGACGGCTCAGGGGCTCTGCACGCCACTACAAATCAAATTTTGTGGACAATACGTCGCGGCACAGATTGATTGAAATCAGTTTTAAGTCCTCCTCAGGTATATACAATATTACGGTAGCCTCTACGTGGATTTTTGAAATCAATTGAGCGACTCCCCCTCATTATTACCAAAAAAACTTAAGACCGACGCGCAGGTCGTCTGGTAGCCAGCTTAGAAGTTCACCTCCGGCGGGAATCAGCTTAAAAAAAATACCAGCGGATGGTAACACGGTCTCACCTTGTGAGTGACGTGGGAGAGTAGTACATTGGTTAATGATTTGTTATTATTAAAATTATTTCAATTTTGTTGGTGGAATTATTATATGTAAACGTGTGTACAATTTTATATTCAATTGTTTCGCTTTCAAGATGACGGATTTCTCGTCGGTTGTACGTAATCTTTCTTATTGTGGAGAGCGTAGAGAATGAGAGTAGAGAAGTGATTAGTTAAGTAACAACAGTGTGCTATAGTTTGGATTTTCACACATCTTTATCACTCAAAATAATACGATTTCAATCTGAAGTTATTGTAGTCTAGAGCTTGACAGCGTTTGTTATTTTGTAATGCTTTATTTTCTGTAAAAACACTAACCTAGCCTAATTAAGTGCGTTTTTAAGTAAGACGTAAGTATGTAAGACAATCGAGATGTGGTCCTGACCTCTCACAATGGTTCTCTCCACTTAGTGACGCAGCGTAGGTGGTGCATAGGAAGCCATTGCCCCGGACGGCGCAGTTACCAAAGTGGACCGAGTTAGCCAACCCGCCGGCAACATCATGCCATTGCCACATTGAGCACATTGTCCTAGCTGACGGTGCTATGTATATACATAAATGGATGCATCAAAACTTTCCAAGCAAACAATCCTTTTTGACGGGTCATCAAAAAAGTGTAAGGTCCGGCGTAATTGTAATGGAAGACAACAACTTCTATTATTCAATTCCGGTCGTTTTCGTTCAACTGCATTACGTAATCTCTATTATTGTCCACAGTAGAGTTGAGAATGACTCGTCTTATCAGCTGGACGCACCTCATAGTGTACAATTTCTTCAAGTGCAGATGTACCAGCGCATCGCAGGTGTTTATTTGGTCTATAACCGGCTCACTTTTCCGGCTCAACTTTTCATTCAACTTCAATACTTTTTTTCTCTTTCGTTTGCATGCAATTGTGAAAGAGGTAAGATTAATCCTTTCGCCAGTTTCATGCGAACGAAACAGAAAAAGTATTAAAATTGAACGAAAAGTTGAACGTGTAGAATCGATCTATCAGCTGTTCGCGTTCAACTCATGAGGAGCTCATACATCGACCTTCTTTTGGAATTCAGGTTTTTGTAAATGGTTCAAAACGCTTAGCAAACATCTTTTCTTCATGAGATAGAGACCGCGCCATAAAAGAAGGGAAATGAGTGGGATTGTGATTGACAATATAAAAGAGCCGGCTTTTTTGCCTTTTCAACCAAACAGAAAGACGCTGCTCGCTTGTGTAAAGGCCTTGAGACTATCAATGCATATGAAAACAGTGATTTTGAGATTCTCCTCTTTTATAGCGCGGGCGCTAACTGCTGCAGCTATCGAATTTGTCGCAAAGACGAGCTGTAATAATATTGAGCTTCGATGATGAGGAATGCAACCTCGACCAAGATCCTCAAGATATTGACAGAGAAAAGTTTAAGCTTGTTCGTGCATCCAGGCCCGCTACAAAAAAGGGGGGGCAACTAGGACGATTTGCCCGGGCCCCAAACCAGAGGGGACTACGAGAATAGAGCGAAAGTCAAAAAGTGAAAACCCCACATCCCTGCGTACTAATCGTCTAAGGGCCCCGAAACTCGCTTGGAACCACCATATCCCTGCGTTGCAATTGTCAACAGCAGTTTTACCGAGTTGTCCCTCAACTAAGTACCAATCACGTCCAACATGTTTCTTGACCACCGCCTCGAACGAGAGCCGGTCTACGTTTGCCCGTTTTCTTCGCCCCATACAATTCCTTAAAACTCCAATCGTAACAAATTAACAGCGCCCCAAATTCATTCCTCTTAGAAGCGCTTCGATTTTTTTCCGGCTGGGAGGGCTTCTGGCTTCTTCTTGATTCTGCTTAAATAAAAATGATTAATGAGTCCCAGAGCTAAGCACAAGGGCCTGTCTACATAAAACCTGTTCCATTCTAGGCTACACTAAGTAACTTTAGGTTCATATCTATATTCAACCGTTCAGTATCTATATTCAATGTCCAGAATGAGCTTTTTCGTACCACCAATTTTTTCAATCAAAGATTTTTTTGGAGTTTCAATATCCTGAAAGGACCCCCAAACATATTTTTGCCCAGGCCACGCAAGGTGATGTGTGCCACGAGATTCTCTAGCTACAGAGACAGACTGCAAGAGAAAAATTACTCATTACTCAAAATTACGCTCTCTGGACTTATTAAAGTTTACATTTTAGTCCATCGTTGAAGAAGGGTTGCGTATTTTTATGTAGCAGTTCTAAGCTCAGGAGTCAACTTTTGTACTACTTGTCCGTTATGTCGTTTGTCGCGTGAGGGAAATAAGAGTTATGATGACTCGGGAGCGTATAGAAGGTAGCGAAGAACCCTGCATTTGAACTATTGGATGAAAATATAAAAATGACAAGCGGTCCCCCAACTAAGTACTACCCACGTCCAATGCTGCTTGACCTATACAATCGAACGAAAGCCGGTCTACTGAATATGCTATTGGCACCCTTAAAGTGTTAACTGAACGTGACTATTTCGTCTGTCTTTTATTAATACGTATTGGTTGCTAGTTTCGGGCGAGTCTTATTTTTCCCCAAGCTTACCGGGCTTGTTTCGGGTGCAGTGCAGCCATTTTGACACGGTGCATACATTTTTCTAGCCGAGTTCAATGAATCTAGTTCAAGACAATCTCCCTCGACACACGATCAGAATTGATCTTGATAAACCATGATCAGTTCTACTTCCTTATCCTTCGTTACAAAGTAAATTATTAATCACCAATCTACTATATTATTTTACACTTTTAATTAGAATATAATTGCTGCAATTTTAATTTCAGATATGGTGGACAGCATTATCAGTAGCGCTAGGATTAGATATTCGAGGCGATATTGTACGGGGTGTGCCATGTGTTAAGCGTTACCATCAGCTCTTTTGTCCGACAGCCGGGAATAGTTATCCAATGTGAGTATTATTTTTTGTTTTTTTGTTTTTCGATAAAGTATATTCACAACTTTTAGTTTTTTACATAATAATTTGTTTTTAATACATAAGAAAACTAATTATAAATTCAGAAACTATATGCATAAATTACAAAGCGACGAAGTTGGCACAGTCTTTCGTTTATATATTTGTATGTATGTAGATACTAGTATATGTTGGATATGTTGTGCAAGCATACTAAGCAGTCACTTTATAACTGTAATATATCGTGTAAAAGTTGACTGGAAGTATAAAACTATATCTGAGTATCGAATTTGATGAAGGCTTTATTGCTTTATCATAAATAATATTCTGACAACTAGAACTCCCGTTGCGACATGAGATATTGATCTTGCACCGGCAATACTCACCTGTATATGTGAATATATATTTCAAAACAAAAGATCGACGAGGAAAGAAACAAAGAACCAGCGTAGAACATAGTACGAATCTGTCGTTCTCTTCTACCTGGACAGATGGAATCGCGCTATGACACCCGGTTCCCGATATACGAGGTTAAGAAACTCTTCTCAGTCAGTCGACACAGTGAAGTGATAGTAAAAGTGATTCAGCACATTTGAATGGAAATGATCATCGCCACACATGATCGCAATCTAACATTAGACGCGATCCGCGAGCGATCACCATTTGGGACGAGTAGTCCACACACATCGAAGCTACCTCAAGCCAGTCTCTGTCTCTTCTTTCCATACCATATACCCGAAAGCCCCGCGTGCGCAGAAGGGGCATTTACACAGGTGATCGAGCGATCGATCGATCGGTGAGCGAAAGAATTCGACCGAATGCGGATCGCTTTATGATCAATGGCAAAGTTTTGAAATATGAAAATACATAATGGTGTAATCGCCATAAATTAAAGAAGATCGCCGTCTTGGGAATCGGTTACCTTTTTTTCTTTGTCTCCGATCGTTTTTTTTTTACTTTTCTTCTTTTATTGCAGTTTGAATGACTGCATTCAAAGCGCGCTGATATGCCGGTATTTTAAGTATTTGAAAGTAATTTTTAATGTTTTAAGCGACGGTGATGGCGGTCAGCTGTTGACTTAAATGATTTTATTATGCGTTTCTCAGCTATTGCAATTTTTTTTTGAAAGTCAATTTTTGTTTTTTGTTTTTTTAATCGGACAGGTGAAAGTGATTTTTTTATTGTTTAATCATTAAAGATGCACACATGCTTGAATTTTTTGAGGACTTTTTTTCTCTCCATATTGAAGACGAAAAGTTTTTATATGAAGTGATTTGGTGGTGTGATAAGTTATTTTTAGCCAAATAGGAAGTAATGCTGCTTTAAATAAATGAAAGAAAAAAAGTTGCTCAGTTTTAGAAAAACAAAAAACTTTAACCAGATATGTAATAAGGGAGTGTAAATGTCAGCATAAAAATCATAAATTAGACTATTATTTGCACTAAACTTCAAATCAGTAAACGTGCGATCTACTTATCCGAACATTAATTATCCAGGAAAGGATCATTTTCTACCAATGGAGACACGATCATTAAAATAAAAATTCACACTTACACTATAATTACGAATGGTAAAAAAGTCCATAAATGTTAGCTTTTACTATAATCAAGCAATAACCTTAATGGATTAAGAAATAAAAATGATTTTAAGGTTAGAGTCATAAAATTTATTTTAGCCATAATTGTAAGGTGGGTTCAGGCCGAACAGATCAGCAATAGATCAGGTTTTCCTTCTGAAGCAAAAATCTTTAAATGTTAGGAATTTTTAAGATCGACCTTTAGTTCTCTTCCTTATTTTTATTTTATTTTATTGGGGTATTATGGGTAGACAAGAAGGGTGGCCGCTCTTTGGACATATTGAATTCTTTACAATCCCTAGACCCAAGATTTATAGGCCAGATCACTTGAACTAGCTCGACAATCATATTTCTACTACTAGATCGTTTTTACTGATCTCCAAAAATTGTCTAACCCAGTCAATAGCCCCGTGGTCAATAGTCGGGTCCAGGCCATCTTTTCATTACCTTTAAAGTCCTGATGAACAGGAACCCGAACTAGGTGACCCGATTTGTGATCATTGCGGGCATGCATTTTCGCTTCTGGAATCTCCCGCATAATTCCAGCAACTGTTGGATCTCCCCCGCTGAAAACGATCTCCCCCATGGCAATTCTCTTCTAGTCTGAGTGCAAGGTTTCACCTTACCCTTACGATCACGGAAGTATTCGTTTGAAAGATACTAGCGTACCTCATAACGTGCCAGGACAGTGAACTTTTACTCGTTTCTAGATAAACCCTGCACCGGCGCCCTCTGATGTCTCCGTTTTCCCCACCCTCTTGTTGAGGGTATTTCGAATGACAAGTCCTTTCTAAAGCGGGAGCCACATAGCACACGTCTTCCGTTCTCCGTGTTCCGTGCTCCGCTTCCTATCAAAGTTGGTTGCTTTGTCTTAATACTGTTTGACCAGATAAACAAAAAAAGAACGGAACGATGAAAACACGAAAACGGAGAAGATAAACAAATTTCCACTTTAGAACGGATTGACGAAAACGTTATCTCACTTTTTTTGTAGATTGAGTAAATAGAACTCGCAAAAGTACTCACTTGTCAATAAAATCAAGGTTGCCATGGAAACGGACGCTTGTGGCTACGTAAAAATAAATATCGGAACTCCAAAACACGGAGAGACAGAAAACGGATAATTGTGGCTACCATACAAATAAATATCGGGACACGGAACGACGAAGATACGGAAAACGGATAAACGGAACTCGGAACACGTGTGCTATGTGGCCTACGCTAAGGGGAAGGTAATCCGTGGTTGTGGTGACCAGACCCTGTAGCAGATTACAGCTATTGCTATGTACGTAGGGTTTTGAGGTCCAGGTCAGTTTGAGGGCACTACACGAGGCTAAATGTTTGATGTGTTGGTCGAGGGCAGTAGCTACAAGATAATTTCAAGTGATTTCGTAGGGCAGTTTCATTAGAGAAGTCTCTTAAAAGGCAACCGTCATCATAAGGCGTAAATGTTCTTTTACCTACTCGGAGATTTTGCTTTTGTTTCCATATTTACATTGTCATGTTTCCTGGCAAAACTGATCGTTCGCTGATGGGCTTATGAGCAGTTTTTTCGTCTGTAAGCCACCAGCCATACTTAAGACGGGTGCACGCATAACAAACATTTGCAAAAAACATTTGTCTGGGGAGTTGATAAATGTTTGACAAACATTCGTCAACATTTGGTGAAGTTTTGTCGAAAAAAATATTTTCCAAAATGCTTGATAATCCTGGGTCTGTTCCGTTGTAGAAATAGATTCTTTATTTGCTACAATTTCGACAGGATTTTCTTCTTGATCTTTCACTTCAGAAGCCATTCTTATTGAATCATCTAGAGTTGAGCTGGACCTAGGCGAATTGAGGCAGTACATTTGTCCCTTACACGATGGTAAATTGTACTGAGATCTCAATTTTGAGTTTGAAAATAAGAGTTTGTTCTTTGACCAAGGAAGAAAGGGCTCTGGCAAGGTTCAAAATAAGGAGAACTCTCTACGCTTCTTAGGTCTATCTAACTTGATTTGATATACGGATTCCAATGGGCAAGCTATTGGGGCCTCGGAACGGAAAAATTCGTTAATTTAATAATTACGAAAAAAACATAGGTATTGCGCCAGAAGAAATAGAGCTACATATCTTTGCTATAAAATTTTTCCATTTGAAAATCCCAAAACTACTAGTTTTTACCAAAAACAAAACAAAAAAACAAGTAATAAAAATTCATTTAGTAATTATTCCAAACATTTCAAAAAAACCATCAAAAATTGCTCGAAACAAATCACAAAGTTGCCAAACAGGCAGCTGCTGACCAGTCCCGCGCTGATCTTGATTCCAAGCACTTGATTAATTCGTTCAATTTAGCCGCTAAAGTTCCTCTACTAACCCAGTAAGATCGTAAACAACATATTCAGCCTCAGAGGCAGAGCCGAACAGAAACCGTGTGGTTGAAGATCATCTAATATATGTATGCGACTACCGACTCTGTGCTAGTCGATCTTCCCCAAGACACAAAATCCGAAGTGATCGCGTGATCTTTCGTACGAGTTTAACTGCTTTTGCTAGTTAAGATCCGAGGCCGAAAGTGTTTCATTTGTGACAAGCCACAATTCACGGCGCTCCAGGCCAAAACTCACTCAGTTTCTGCGGTTGCAAATATGTTCAACATCCAGAAATGGCTGCCGAGTTGTAGGATTCGCGGATTTATTTGTTGATTTCTAGTTGTGGAGTTGAATGCACTGCGGTGGTATTTGCAGCGAATTGGAACGGTTGATTGCTTGTGAACCACTTTTTCACATCTTCATCTGGGAAGAATGATAAAAGCTTGTTCTATGTGGAGGAGATTCATGCAATTTGTTACGTTCTCGCTTTTTGCTGGGTCACGGCGGGCGCCATGCGTGATTTTATTTATTAAGTTGTTTTAAAGATTTATAACTCAAGCAAATTTCGCAGATAAAAAACTGTTTTAAATATTCTTACGTTTTTTTTTGCTTTTGTTATTAGAGACAAAATTGAGAAATTTATTGATGACAATAAGGCACTCATGAGGCGAATGTATGGAGACTTCGAGATGACACCGGGATTTATTGGACCAACAAACAGGAAGCGACGAAGAAGCATAGACGAGCCTGACTTCTTTGACCTATCGGGAGTGCCGGGGATTATAAATCGACCTGGGGATGACCTTGAACTAGTTCCTGATACTGAGCACGGCGAGACTTACTTTGGAAAGTTGAGAAAGAAGCGACAGAATACAAATTTCCGCGGCGGAGGGAACAACAATCAGAATAATAAGAGAACTCAGAAGCTACCTACTGGTCCTGGTGCTAATCCAAATGAAAGCAGTACAGGAAGGTAAGAACAAAATTTATATTTTTATCTTCTTTATATCTATATCAATAAAAATCTCGTGTCACAGTGTTTGTTACCGAACTCCTCCGAAACGAGTTAACCGATTTTTATGAAATTTTTTGTGTATATTTGGTTGGTCGGAGAATAGGTCGTTGGCTATTTCTTATGCCTTTAATCAAAAGAAACATCTGAAAACCCTAAAAAATTGGTAATTTTAAGAATTTTCACTTCATTTTAGTGTACTCTATATACCGTTAGATCCATTGCGGCTGTCTCAAGAGGGCGGATTACCACTTTCCTTACAACTCCCTTGACATGGGTATCAAATGAAAGGATATGATAAGTAGAATACAATAAGATATGTAGTATACTCAATATACCGTTAGATCCATGGCGGCCGTCTAAATGATTGGATTACCTTTTTCTTTACAACCTCCTCGACATGGGTATCAAATGAAAGAGTATTACGAGTCGAATGTGGCGCTATTTTAAATCCAATATGGCGCTCCCCACGAAATGACGCATTACCTTTTTCTGCACAACCCCCTAATATAGGTGGCATTATCTTCAGTTGAAAAGTGGGTTCGAGATTTTTTTCCCAGGTTTTTTTTCGTCTGTGAATTCTCTTTTCTTCTTTTCTGAGCTCGGTACGCAGCATTCTTACGTTCAGTTACCGGCTTGCATTCATTATCGAACCAGTCGTTCCAAACTCAACGAGCTCAGCCTAAGATGGAATCAGCAGTACCAATGACAATATTTTTAAGGCGGATCCAGCTCTCGTCGACGCCCGGCATCTCATCCCCAGGACTTAGGGCGAGTTCTAATGCATGACCGTAGCTGTTTCTAACCTCTTCATTGCCTGCACTACGCAATGTTGATTCGACCCTGAAAACCAAAAAGCTTTTCAGCGTTGTGATACGCTCTCGGAGCACCATACCAACAAGATAGTGATTCGAGTCGAAGTTTGCACCTCGGTACGTTCGTAACGTAATCAAACCCGACAGGTGGCGGCGGCCTATCAGCACATGGTATATTTGGTTGCGAGTGGCTCCATCAGGAGATACGCAGGTGGCTTTATGGATATCTCTATGCGCAATTCTAGTACTTGCGACGACCAAGTTCTTACTTGCTGCCGTCTCCATAACTCGCTGTCCATTGTCACTAGTGTTTTCATGCAAGCTATGGTCACCGACATATTGCCTGTATACGGACTCCCAACCTACTTTGGCGTTCAGATCTCCCAGTATAATTTTTACATCATACCTGGGGCAGTTCTCGTTCGAAGAATTCTTCTTTATCATCATCCCGGACTCTTCTGTAGGTGCGTGATCGTTTATGAGGCTGATATTCCTAAATTTACCTTTCGTTTATTGGTTTAAATCCGATAATGGCTGGCTTCATTCTTTTGCTGACCATACCTACTCCGAGCACATGGTGTTTTGTATAACAGCTGTAAAATACGTCATACTCAGGTTTCTGCAAAATATCATTCCATGTCCACCTCATCTCCTGGAAGGCAGTAATGCCAGCTTTATACTTTGACAGGGTATCGGCTAGATCGTTGTGTAGCTCGAGTTCTGTAAAGAGTTCGAACATTCCATGAGAAATTTGCGCTTTTGCCCGTTTCACTGCCGTGGCCGTCTTTGTTGATTCCCGTATCCGAGGCATGTTGCTCGGTCCTTAATAATTATTTTTCCGGGTGAGGTTATTAGCCTCACGCCAACCTTACTTGGAAGTGACTAGCCCGATCATATTAGCCTATCCTCTTTCATAGAATAGTTACCAGTAGCCACGCACTTCAATCAGTCCGAAATGGTTGCAGCACGTGCATGTTGTGCTACATGCTATTCCCCTATTCCGCTGATGAGTGACTACCTGAAATGTGATTGGAAATATAAAAAAGCGGGTGTTTTGGGGTTTTAAACGAACGGAGTGACACTTTTATTTTCGAATTTACTTTCGTGGTTAGATTTGATACTCTCATACCCATGGAAAAGCGATTTCGAAATTCCCAATTGTTTTGGCGCACGCCGCCATACTATTTACTTATGGGTGCAGCGAGGTGCACTGGGTTCCCGCTAGTGTTTCATAAAATAACACTACATCATCACCTATTCTTCTATTTCTTTTTAGAGTCGACGCCTGTGAATCAAAAATCGAAATTGTGACTCCTTACTGGGCCGCCAATTCAGCAGGTAAAATACGTGCCATCGTAAACACCCAGCACTTCGAGCAAGCAATTCATCAGGAAATCTGCACGTAAGATCCTTTATCTTAATCGTATATCCTTAATAATCATATATTTCCTTTATAAAAACATAAAGTACCAAAGTGCAGACAGCCAGATGCAGCGGAGACTGCGGGTGTGAGCAGAAATACAAATGGCATCGACTTCTAGCTTACGATCCTGACAACGATTGCAAGGGCATCTTCATGGACTGGTTCCTGTTCCCATCATGCTGTGTCTGCAGATGTCAACCATAAAAACAAACACTCAAACAACAAGCCATAATTTAATAAAATATAAAAATAATAATAATGAAATCCTAGTTATTCCTTTATTTTGTGAATTTTGTTTATTTTTTTTTTTTTGTTTCATAGTTGTTACCTTATTGGTCCTTGAGAAATTGTGTAGACGAAATGTTTTGTTCGAATTAAGAAGAAAAATTCTAGTGAATCAAATTTTATATTAGCAATAATTTCTATTTAGATAAAAACTTGTTAAATTCTCTCTTTTTTTTTCATAAAAATATTGTTTTTAACTTCTTTTGCATATTAATTTAATCACTCCTTCATGATTTTTAAAATAGGAAAAAAACAAATCCTAAAAACTTCCTGGAGTTCTCACGGCTTTTTACACCTTCTTTTTTTATTGAACTTATTTTTATCCATTTTTCCTTATGCTTTTAAACTAACTTTTTTCATTTAACTTTACATAAAAACGTTTCGAATTTTTCATAAATTGTTTTTTTTTATACACAATAATTATAAATAATCCTTCGTCCTTCTGTTTAGTTACTAAAAACAATATGAATTTTAAAACGCGTTTAAACTATAAATGTAAGAAGAGATTCACGCGCTAAAATGTGTGGCATCAGTCTTTTGTAAGTTTTGTACATTTTACTTTTATTTTAATTTTTATTTTTTTATATATTATATAAAGAACTAAGTTTTAAGCTATCCATGAAGTCGCTTTGTAAAAAAAATTTTATCTTTTCATATTTATGATAAAATTCATTCTTATCAATGTTTTTTTTAGCTATAATAAATGTAAGAGATTTTTGTTTTTCTTTATTTTGTTTTTTTGTTTTGTAGTCATTAAAATAGTTTTCGAAGATATTTTGGTGTTTTTGTTTAAATTTAAGAAATTTCTGCAAGCCATTAGATAGAATTGATTCACAATCTAGCACTGGGTGGCATCGAACCCATGGTCACACGGCTCACAGCAACAGGAACAAACCCAGGATGCGGATGGTACAGTCCAATCTGCAAGAAAGTCTAGGCAGTTCCTTGCAGGGTGATGGCAACCCAAGCTGTTGACGTGGCTCTTGTGCAGGAGTCATGGGTAAGTAACGGTGCTATACAGAGCTTGCGGGCAGCCAGCTCCAGTGATGTGGACGGCGACCCTCGTAGGTACTACACAGGTGTGTAGTTTAATAAAAACATAAGTGCTTTTCTTTCACAGATATCGTCGAGAGACCTGGCAGGTGGTGAAGATACAGATTAGCATTGGGGCAATAATAGCATGATTATCACACCTACCCTACGACTCCAAGGACCCCCCGCCGTTCAAAGAACTCAAGGATATCATGGGTCCCTCTAACAGGAGTGGTTTGCAAATCATTAAGGGGGGTGAATACCTTTTTGATTACCTCTACTACCTTTTTTATTACCTCGACGGGTCTGATGAGCAGAACGCGCAGATCCTTGTGGGCTTGCCGCAGAGCTTGTGGTTCTACATGGAGTTTGCATCCGAAAACCATGTATTGGATATCCACCAATATCATTAGGCCCCATGGTAACGTGTGGAACTTTAGTTTGGTGGCACAGAACGGCGCTTAAGGGTTTCATAACAAATTTAGGCAAAATTCAAAGAATGGCCTACCTTTCCATCACTGGAGCTATCCGCACCTCCCCGACGGCAGCGCTGGAGACTCTCCTCAATCTGGTACTCCTCCTCCTTTAGGTAGAGAAGTCCGCCATAAACGCGGCGCTGCGGCTGAAACCGAATGGTTACCTGTGCGGACATTGTATAATAATCAACGTCATAGAAGAGATTCCGGAAGCGGGGATGCTATCGGACTGTATACCCTTTAAAATCTCAAAATTTAAGCAATTTTCTGTGCACATACAGAGTAGGCTAACCTGGACTTTTCCTAAAGTACTGCCGGGTGGACTAGATGGCTCCAAGATGGAGACAAGTGTGGGCGCCGGAATCTGGAGTGGAAATCCCAGATTCAGCATTGCCCTATTTTATTCAGCCTCTACTGGAATATTTTCTTAACTCATTTATTAGGGCTTCCATCTGAGCTTTCGTGTCTTTACCAAAATGTTCGTTAGTTACTATTTTGTGTGTTCGGTGACCTGCTACAACTCAACCTAGAGCACAAAGATGATGATACACGACTCAATATGCATTGACTTAATTCTTACATCATTGATAGGCCGAGGTAGTAATCAGAGCGAACTTTGCAGGGGAATGGTGTCATTGCATTAAGCTATGTATCATCACCCTTGTGCTCCAAGTTGAGCTGGAGCACATCTCCGAACAGATCTATTAATTTTTAAAACGAAACAGGTTAACAAAGGCCTAAGTTCGCAGTATGAACCCCGTCCTAAATGAACTTAGTTAAGTATACTTCGGGTATTCCCCTAATTTCAAACTAGTTACCGTTCCTATTAAAGCTCTTATCAAGACTCGAACCATGCAACCGTTTTACCGTATACTCAAACCTTGTTAAAGCGAAATCGTAGTACCGTGTTATAGCGGTTAACTACAAAGCACGCCGGATAACACCTTGATAAACTTGTGTTTAGTGTTTTAGATCATTAAGCTATTCAGTATTATATAAGTAGCAGCTATTTTTCATCATAATCTTGTTTAATATTAATTAAATATATAATTAAAACAAATCTCTCCTTTCTAATTAAAAGCAGCATTAATAATATTCCATTTTCCATGAAAATGGCTACTCTACGAATCTAGACAAAAATAATCAAAAAAGTCTCCACACAAGAAAATCGTATGTCACTTCTCATAAACTTTGAAAACTGTCAAACTTGACATTTCTGTGCTTTGTGTTAAGAAATCTCGTTCGTGCCCCACGGCTCGTCCCTCTACTTTTGAACTTTTGTCATTGTTTTCTTTAGTGGAAAAAAAATTAATTTTTTTCGTTTGATTTTGTGTAATTATTTTTGGAATTTACAACCACCGCCATGTGATTGCTGCCAATAATCCCAGAAAACAAAGCATTTATACCGCGCGACGTAACAAGGCAGCAGCAGCAGCAGCGTGAATGCGATTTTTGCCAGCGCTATTTTGAAAAGAAAATCCATCAAAATTTTGCTTATTGCAATATTTTCGATTTTTCTGTGCATTTTGGCTGCGTGGTACGTTTGGCGACCAGTCCAAGCGTACTTGCGTCTAAATTGGGCAGCAGAAATTGATCGTGTAGTAGCACTCTATATAAATGTGGCCAGAAAGATGGACAGTGTGTTTGAGACATATTTAGGTCCAGATGTGGCCCTCTACGCTGAGCCCGATGACATACCAAAGTTTGACACAACCGTATGGATATTGGGCAAGAGCTATAACTCGATATTAGGTGAGAGTGGTGGCATGATTTCGTCATGGTTTTTGTGTTATAATTCGCTTTTTTATTGTATCTTTTTCAGAATTAGAACTTATAAGGAGGGACATTCGATCTCGCCTCTGGTGCACTTATAGAAGGGGCTTTGTGCCGTTAGGGGAGCCTCAATTAACTACAGATAAGGGATGGGGATGCATGCTGCGTTGTGGACAAATGGTATTAGGTCAAGCTCTTATCGACCTACATCTTGGACGGGAGTGGTTCTGGACACAAGAGACTAGAGATCCGACATACTTGAAAATTGTGTCCAGATTTGAGGATTCGAGGAAGAGTCCGTTTTCAATACATCAAATTGCCTTAATGGGTGATTCGGAGGATAAAAAAGTTGGAGAATGGTTTGGTCCAAACACTGTTGCCCAAGTGTTAAAGTATGCCTTCGAGACCTTGACCTAGTTCAGATAATTTTTTACTATTGTCATTGCAGAAAACTAGTCAGATACGACGACTGGTGTTCTTTAGTCATCCACGTTGCTCTAGATAATATAATAGCCACAGATGACATTTGTAAGCAGTGAAAATTTACTGATATAGACCCTAACTTTCAGATTTTGTTTCCAGATTCTCTAAGCACAGAAAATTCACCAGACTCCTGGAAACCCTTGCTGCTTATTATTCCGTTGCGTTTAGGATTGAGTGATATCAATCCCATTTACATACCTGCCTTGAAAAAATGTTTTGAACTAGTCGGAAGTGTTGGAATGATTGGCGGACGCCCCAATCAAGCACTCTACTTCATTGGATATGTTGACGACGAGGTGATATTTCTCGATCCGCACACAACTCAGCGCTCTGGTACTGTTGGTACTAAGCAATCACAAGCTGAAATCGATTATGATGATACATTTCATCAGAAATTCGCTGGTAGAATCAATTTTCGTCAAATGGATCCATCCCTAGCCCTTGTAACTATTCCTTTGATAAAAATAATTGAATTTCTGAAATTTTAATCCATGTTACTTTCAGTGCTTTTTGTGCAAAACCCGAATTAGCTTTGAAATCCTTCTGGATAAACTGAAATCGGAAGTTATCAATTCTGGAAATCAGCCTCTATTCGAGATAACAAAGACTAGATCAGCGCCTTGGACTTCACTTGCTAAAAATCCCAAAAGTCGAATTGCTTCCATTCAAGGTAAAGGTAGGTATTACGTAACAAACAAAATGCTTATCAGGAGCTTTAATATTCTAGATTTCGTAGAGCTTCAAGATGTTAAGGATCATAATGACGAATCAGATGAAGATTTTGAAATAATCACATAGTAAATTTATTTGAGATTTTTTTTTACGTTTCGAGAAATTTTAAGCTAAAGATAACTTAAGGATATGCTGTATAAAGTTGATAAAATATATTTCCCTCAGATTTCTATTGATCAAACATTTGGCGGTTTGTTGTCATTAGTTACTATGGTGAATGTTTCTTCTTCTTTCTTTCTATTAGATTAAGAAGAAGAAGTACCACACTTGTCAATGAACGAAAACCAGTTTCATTACTGAGACCTGCTGGCATGGATCCGAAAGAAATCAGTCGCATCGACGACAATTATTGCATAGAGGACGAGCAGGAGAAGGTGGATTTTGTGGAGGCTTCCTATCAGGAAATCTATTCGGTGAACACCAGTGTTCGAGCGTCAAAGTGATTTGTTATCAAGCCTCGGTCAGACCGATTTTAACTTACAGTTGCCCAGTATGGTTCAACATATCCCCTTTTTATATGGAAAAGCTTTGGGTTTTCGAAAGACAATGCTTAAGGGGCGTGCCTAAGGTTGTATCGAACACAAGAATCAGGCTTCAAAGACATTCTATTACGCTGGAGAGCGTTCTACTCGAACTCAAGATACCGCGAAACAGCTTGTAAACGCGGCTTTATTCCTGCAGAGGCATTTCTTTACCTGGATTCAAAAAGATTGGTCCAAGCTGGATCGGGAGTGCCTCTCTTCTACCACATGTTTCGCAGGGCATGTAACAAGCGATACCCTTTTAGCGAAAAGGATATAAATGTTCAGGATCTCTTGAGGTTCAGTACAAGAAATTCAGAAAGGGATAAAAGAGATGCTTCCAATACCAGCACTTGGATCTGGTGGTTGGAGAACGAGAATTGTTGCTGAAACACGTGTATCTTGTTCTGTTCTACTATCTTGTTCTGCAGAACTACTAAAAGAACAAGTAGATTTACCATCTGCTAGGTGAATACCCGACCTAACCGGAACTTTGGCACCCTATTATTAAACGGTTAAGCCGCCAGATTCCTTATAGGGCTACTCTAAGGCTACAATTTACAATCCTAAGTTTCACAATTTTTATAAAATTTATTATCACAATTTCATTACACAAAATTTGTTATTTAAATCGTGGAACTCGTCCTGACTATCTTCACTTAGCATATCTTCAACTAGAGGATTTTCCCCAACATTTTTCTGGTTCTTATTTTTCTTCCTATTCCTTTTCCTCGGCTTCCCTACGACCTTGTCTTCCTTCAGAAAAGGTACAAACTCCCGACACCAATCCAAGAGGAATTTATAGTATTCAAACATAATCACAGAATCTCGAAAAATGTAGTTTTGTACATAGTGCTCAATATCAGGCCTGTTCCTCAGGTTTACATACGTATTGTACAAGAAAAGGCCACTGTAAATCTGCGACATCCTTACCGCCTCGAAGGGATAATTTGCAACGGCGTTTAACGAGTGTAGAATGAATATCACCGATTGAAACTCCGAGAATCCGTGCATGATTGAGCTTGAGAAGTCATTGTGAGATTTCCGGAACAGATCAGGTAGATGGAAGTATTTCAGCAGATTCTCTTGGACAAGCATGCAGTCAATTTTAGATAGGAATTTTATTTTCTCGGGCATTGAAACGCCTTTCAACAGGCTTTGTACTTTTTCCTGCTTTGCTTGTTCCTTTTTTACATCTGCACTTTCTGAGTGTTCCTCTGATGCCATCCGAGCTTTCAAGGCGCGATCTTTTTGTATAATTTTCCCATATCTTTTGTGAAATTCCTTTTCGCCCCGAATAGGCTCAATTTTGGTGTCAATAGTCGTCAATACTACAAGGCATATAATAAGAGAATGCAAGTGCAGGATGTCTGAATATTGACTCTTATTTGACCAGTAAACAATTGATATGAAATAAAGCCGCAGATTGCTTGGGAGTACTTCAAGAGCCTCAAATAAACCATCCAAGGGGATTTTCAATTCCTCAAGGACATTCCGAATTGTATCAATGGACGTCTTGTCTGGTTCCAGTTCAGCTACTTTTCCACTGTACGTGAGCCTCTTGTAGCGGACATTTGTTAGTCGGACTACCCTTGTTAAGTACCGGAGTTCATTGACTTGAGGATAGTGTAAAAGTGCGTGGATATATTGTAGTACAGGCAGCGCGATTTCGTTACAGTCAGGATATAAAAAGTTTTCAATTTGTGGATTGTTAATGTAAAGATTCAGGGTAAAAAGATCAATCATGAATCTGGGAAACTCTCCGGAAAATACTCGGTTGCGAAACCATTCGGGCAGCTCTGTTGAACTTGTTTCGTTCGAACCTTCTGCTGTTTGTTCTTCGATATCTTCTTCGAGATGATCTTCTTCTTTAGTGCTTTTATCATCAGATTCTGCATCCTCTAGATTTTCTCCAGATTCTTCGTTCAAGCTTTCGTTTTCTTCTTCAATATCTTCTTCCTCCTCTTCAGCAGAGCCTTCTTCCGCATCTTCATCATCAGAGTCTTCTTCCTGTTCCTCCAAATCCGAAGCTTCTTCTTCCAAGTCCTCTTCATCCTCATCGCTTTCTTCCACTTGAAAATCACTCTCATCTAATCCAAAATATTCAAATGCTACCGACTTCTCACTACTATACCCCACAGTGGCCTTTTCAATCTGCTCCAACAATTGACTCCTAAGGTGCTGCTTTAACCTCCCCAATATCTTCTCCACAGCAGACTCCTTTGTCTCGTGCTTCAACCACCTCAGAATGGCCTTTATACGCCTCTGCTGCCTTGAGATTTTCTTGTTTGTCCCTTTAAGGCAGACCTGGGAAAAGAACTGATTGAAGGCCCTAGTCTCAATATAATCATTTCCTAGTAAGGCTGCAAAAATAGGAAGTAGCTCCTTCTTTATATATCCAGATGTAAGATTTTCTATGGTGTACATGCAGCAATCCAGATATTTTATGGTCTTTTGCGACTTGGACTTAACCACTGTGTTATTACTGGAGCACTTTTGCAGCAACACATTCGCTTTGGCGCGTTTTTTAAGATTTCTAGCCTCGCACTTCCTCAGCTGAACCTTGCGGCACTTATCTCCCTCGTTTTTTATCAGTATCCTCATGGTCAATGTCACTAGTGGGATGTACTTCACATTGTGGATGTAAAAGTCAGAATCATAGCTCAAAATCGGACAATTTAACTTCCTGGACAACACAGCTAGTTCATCATCCGCCTCGAAAAGACACCGCATGACATGAACATTGCAATCCTTAGCAGCATCTATGAAAACCTCCCTCATCATCAACGGAAACAGGGGCTTGCTCTTGGCAGGATTAAGATGTTTAACAATTCCGATTTTCGATCTCAATCTTCTTTCTACCGTGCGCATTTTCTTCAATTCATATCCTCCATCAAGAAGTACAAATGGTCTGATGTTGCATTCTGATAATAAATGGAAGAAGCTTACCACAGTCCGGTAATATTCATCGTAGTCACCTCCGAAGGCCGAGTTACAGCTCGAAACATCCTTGTACAGATTGCACGCTAAATTATCACCATCAATCACTAAATCACAATCGTGCAGCTCGTGTGGTGTGAGATATTGTTCTGCATTTTGTGCTATGTAGCTTGTAAGGCCACGAACTCCCATTGCCAGAAGTTAATGCAGAATATTTATATTTTAATTTTGATTTTGAAGTAACCTCAACTAAATGTAAACATAACCTACAATAGTTGGGGGAGTGCATACACATATGGAACGAAAAGTGGAGACTGGACTGGAATAATTTTGATGAATTTTTCCAACATAGAAGATATTAAAATATGGTTTCGAATGCATTATGAAATTTTGATCAGAAGAATAGTTATTTTTTCAAGAAAGAATACTATTTTCTAAATATTTATCAAACATAAATATGTTAATTTTGAACAATTCAAAATCTCTCCACAAAAAATTTTTACGCCAATTTCCATTCCCCCATCCATACAACCCAGCTAGTTCATTTATGTTTGTCATTCGCGTAGTAGCGTTGTTCATCCCAATCCTCCGCTGCTTTCAGAAATTTTATGAAGCCCTGGAGTTTCGCACGCCTTGGGAGGATACTAGTTATTTTCATTTAAATTTTTTGTTTTCCACACGCGTTTTGAATAAAAGTGCCTTTTGTTAAAATCAATTTTTAATTACAAGTTCTTTCATTTTAATAAGGAGTTTCCAGAAAATTTCGCAGAAAGTTTTCGACTCACAAAAAATTTTAATACAATCGCGTAATAATTATTATTTTTGGTGTGAAAACTATTTTAAAATAAACATTTACATTGAATAAATTAATCAACTCTTGTGTTTTGTGCAATTTGAATACAATAGTGACGATATAAGAGTGCATAAAAAAAGTTTATTCGCATCTGTTTCGAGCGAAGGTAAGTGCTGGGGGAAAAAAGGTGATAAATTGCACCAATTTCTAGGCGTAAGTTTTTTTGGTAAATAAATATCAATTAGTAATTGTTCACTTGGCTTTAAAAACATTGAGCCGAAAAGGAAATTCAAATTGACCTGACTGCCCACAGTTAATTTAGTTTTCCGATGCCCTCATGCCTTCTGTCAAATCTACTTCGGAAGCCCTTTTCAGGCATGACTCTGGCACGATGTGCATTGCCCCCCGAGTGGTTTTTGTGTGCTATACTGCAACGGAACTGTAGACTAGGAGCATGAAGGTATTTCAATCACAGCCGCATAATAGTTGAGCAATTTCTTGTCCATCGATCCATGGTCAATGCAGTCTCTTCTACCACTCCAAGATAGCCAGCGCGAGTCGGGGTGAATTTTTGGGTCATAAACAACCTCAGTACATGGTGTGCACTGCAAGGAAAGGAAAATCTTTCGGAATAATTAATGACTTGTAAGGTTTTTTTTACAAACTAGGAGCTCTGACCAAAATGGTGAAACAGTCTACCTTATTTGAGCCATGCCGATCACCTTACAACATCGTTAGCAGGTCAGTATTTATCTTAGTGAAAGAGCTGCTGGGGAACAGCCTCTTAATGTTGACTGTAACAAATCCATTTGTCACAAAGAACGTTCTCAATTGAAAGTTGGAAATTGTGATGCAATTCCATCAGCAGCTCCTCCATAAAGCTTCTTGGTTCGTGTGCGCTTTTATATCAACCAAAGAATGGCGTATTCTACTTGGTTTTCGCTCGCTGGAGTTACTCACTACGCCTTTGGTTGTAATATGCGACAAGAAAAAAAATATACGACATAGTTTTATTGTCCTTGGTTACATGTCGTCGCTTTATTGCTTCTGTCGGATAAGCTATTCTGCAAACGACAGAAAGGAATGGGTATTTTTTGCGTCCACAACAAGGCAGACTTGCATGAGATCGCAATTTGTCATATGGGCGACGAGTCCTTGGTCACTATACGTTATAAAGACATAAACTTGCGAATGTTTATCTATAACCAAGACGTTCGGAGACAAGCGCGTCTGGGATATCTACATATAGATGACTTCATGAGAACGGTTAACATCCCCTTTGTGATTTTTATAACATTCCACCACGTCTTCATATCGTTTCCCTTCGATGGACAACAACAGACGGATTGCAGACTTCAACCATTACACTACTTGACCAAATGCCCCTTGATCTTTTTTCTTTCTGTATTTTTTCTCATTTTCATTTTGACTTTTCAAGACATGCCCCATAATGAAGAAGCAAATGCGAGCTGCAGCCAAGCGTGAAGAGAGTTTTCTACCTTAGTTTTCTACGGTCAACTTCTCAGCCTTCTGCGCTCACCTTTCCCATGTTATCTTCCTTTGTTGTTGTCATTAACAATTCTCTCGGCAAGGCATTAACCTTGCACCGAACGAACAGCTCATATCGAATTACAAAAAGTTTTTTCAAAAAGTTCTTGAAATTATCACCAATGAAATTTGCAAAAACATTGAAAAGTGTCTCCGGGAAAATTGAAAACGACGAGGAATTTTGTTTTTTTTGTTTGTGGAAAAGTTTCATTTTGCACAAAGTTGGACGAAGTGATTTATGGAAGATATTCAGAGACATGCAATTATGGTGTCCATTAATGGAAATTAAAACCTTGTTGAGGAGATATTCGAGTTTTGAGTGTATTTTAGAGACAAGGCAGTACGAGAGATCCAATTTCTAGAGGAATTACAGCAAAATTTAAATAAAACAATTTTTAAGCCACAATATTGTATAATAGGACTTCCATCCATCTAACGGCGTCAGAGCCCAAATCAAGCCTTGGCCTCCTCTAGGGCA
Organism: Thereva unica; assembly: GCA_949987705.1. Taxonomy (NCBI): domain Eukaryota; kingdom Metazoa; phylum Arthropoda; class Insecta; order Diptera; family Therevidae; genus Thereva; species Thereva unica. Next base: position 96,084,418 of record OX465285.1, read on the forward strand.
TTCCTTCCAAGTTTTACGGTTCATCCCAGCATGTCTCCAGTTTTGAATGTCGAGCATTGCATCTCTTGGTTTTGTCTACTGGTCTACGAGGGCGCTCCGATAAGTACTTAGTACGAAAATCTTGGAAAAATGGCGATTTATTTCTCACCCTTGTCTCCTTTTAGTTCGATACACTTAACCCAGCGATATTCCAACTTCTTTAACCCGTTCGTCTCCGTGAAGTAGATAACCTCCTCATTCGACTAAAATTTCTGCCCGGCGAGTGACTTTTTTAAGTTTGGAAACAAAAAGAAGTCACACGGTGCCAAATCTGGAGAATACGGTGGATGGTGCAGCAGTTCGTAGCCAAACGTACCAATTTGGCCGTGGTTGTCCGGAGTGAGCAAACGTGGCATCCGTCGCAGAATATGACCCACGCGGTCTTTTGAGATGCCTACTGTCTCAGCTATCTCGCGCACCCTCAATCGCCGGTTTGCCAATACGAGATCGTGGACTTTTGTCACGTTATCCTCCGTGGTAGCCGTTTTCAGGGCACCTGGTCGTGGTTTATCAAAAACCGACGTGCGACCACGTTGAAACTCGTTAAACCAATTTTTAACAGTTGCCATCGAAGGGGAAGAGTCACCGTACACAGCATCCAAGCGCTCTTTGGTTTCGCTGCCCCATTTCCCTTCCGAACACAAGAATCGAATCACCGAACTTTTCCATTTTTCTAAAGTGCGCGGATACCCCCGGTTCCACACGCGGTCAAAACATAACTACGAACCGATTCAGCTGAAATTTTGACAGTAGTCGTCTACGAGAATATAGTACACGATACTAAATTTCTCTTGTGATCGTGGCGCCATCGGGCGGTGAGGCTAAGTACTTTTCAGACTGCCATCGTATTTCTGCTATCATAAACATGATTACGTGGCCGACTAGTCTTCGTCTGTTGATTTTTATAAAGGTGAGAGTTCAGTCGAAAATTTGATAAAACAGCAAGTATCACCTGCGCCATATTCCATACTCTCTCCCTCCCCGCCCGCTTTTTTAATATTTCTGTGGATCTGGAGCCTTCTGATTTTTGAGTACACATCATGAGAGCCATGACAATGGTCGTAGACTGGTGGACTTCCCTGGAGCTAACATGATACTGGCCACCACAACATTCCAACACAGAAGAATACACAGAGTAACCTGGGAACCTCCTAATGAGGAGACGCTTAATGCTACAGATCAGCTGTCGGCAACCCAAATGCTTTAGAGTGCCACTAAACAGATAATTAAAACTATTGCACATTAAGCGTGTCACCCAAAATTAACATACAGGCCGCTGGCAGGCCGTGGCCTTCAGATCAGGTCGACAGGAATGGCCCGATGAAGGTCACATTTTAAAGTCCCGAATCACTTACAGGCTGTGGCCTTTAAGACAGTTTGGCAGGCACGGCCCGATGAAGGCCATACATTACTCAGTCTGACTGAGCTATAAGGATTTGAGGGATACCTACGTCTGACAGGCCGTGGATTGCAGGTGACCTCATGATTTCCTACACACACGGGCGAAGACGACAGTTTGGCGTAGCAGGTTGTTAATTCAAGTGCTAAAACGTTCACAGCCTCAACGAAATTTTCAGACGAATAGAAGTTCAGATCTTCAGACCCGGATTTTCTGAAGATTTTTGTCAGTTTTCCTAGACTGCAGGCCGAATCCAGTTATTATACTTGGCCTTAAGGCGAATAACCTTTAAGGCTCAAGCAGAACCAATCCGTTCCGTCCGTTTTTAAAAGTTGGAAATTTGACATTTCCATACACTTTCCATGAGACGAACGAAACGGTAGCCACAATCAAGCGGACGGAATGTCAAAAAGAACAAAGGAAAAACGTGCGGAGCGGACGGAACGGATTGGTTCTGCTTCAGCCTTTAGGCTACGGCCTGCATATGAATGGCCTTAACATATTCATAATTTTAAGCGATAAATCGGATTCCGGAAAGCGCAGTTCAGGTCGACCAAAGAAGCGATACATGGACTATGTTGAGGAAGATTTAGTAAAGTTAAGCGTACGAAATTGGAGGGCATTAGCCAGGAATCGAACGGCACGGAGAGAAATGTTGGCGGAAACATAGGCTGTAGTGCTACAGATGATGATGAGCCTTATAATTGTATTATACTAATTCTGTTACTGAAGTAATCTCGCTTTTTTCCTTAATGTCGATTTCGTTCCTCAATTATGCGGGTTGAAATATTTATTACCCCCTTGTAGACCACCCTTGCGTAATGTGTGACTATTACTATCTATTTAAAACGCCCGGATCCACAATTTCTTCTCTTGTTATTACCAAATTACATTAACGGCAGACAAGCATCTTTTATTGAACGAGTATAATAACACATAAAAGAATTAACACGCAATTTGTCTAAATTGTTTTAATGATCCAAAGTATTTAAAACACATCTCAAAAATTGAAATCATTCATGTCTTCGCAATTGCCTCCATTGTAATCATTAAATATTTACAAATCAAATTGTAAAACGTGAAAATGCTCTTTAATTCTCCAACCACTCGAAAGAAACTTGTATAAATATACAAAACAGAAAAGACCCACTCCGCTGAAATGATTCCTCAATTCCAAACATAAAACCCGAAACCATGTGGAAACATCTGCTTTTTCTTTTGGAGTACTTAACACGCTAACGCTGTAGAAAGAAGTCGCCCAATGTTCATTTCTAATCGACAGGTGGTCATATATACACCCTCATTCTGTTCCGTTTGTTTCCTTTCCGACCATCTTTAGATATTCATGGTGCATTCTCCTACACCAAGGACGAGACTGAGCCACTCATCCCGTGCTGCCGTGTACGGCAATATGATACTTGGGCATATTTGGTCGATATTGTCGCAGTTTTTGCGGCACTTGCGGATCTCATTATAGCACATGGTTAGGATAACGATGATTATGAGGAGAACGAAGGTGAAAGATCCCTGGAAGGGTAATGAGAGCTTGTCCTGTGCTGTTTTGTTCCTTTATTGATTTTTAATATCTATTGATTTCAGAAGTTTTGCTTCCGGTTGTTGAAGAAGGGTGGATTGACGTGAAAAATTAAAGATATTTTATGTAGTATAGTAAAACTCCCTTCAAATATAATTTAGAATTTTCGAAAATTGAATTCCAATCAAACCCAAACAAGTGAAAAGTTTATTGCTCCCCCATTGTTGGTGGAATATTGATTGAATTTATAAATACGTGAGCGGAAAGCTTTAACCTAGCTGCTCCAATTCTTCTGTCTTATTCGATTAGTAGCGAGACACAAATCATATTGTCCATGCATTTTGCTTCTAATCTTATAATCTTCTTTTGCTTTCAGGAGACTGGTTTTGTTTTTGGCTCGGAGTTGTTGTCTAATCTCATTTGCGTTCATTCCATCTTGATTTTTTCTGAAATCTTGTTAGGTTTACACTGGCAAAAATATATTTTTTTACCAATTCTGAATCATACCAGCTCAGCTTTTTTTGATACTTTAGCTTTGGCTTCATCTTTGGGGTTTTGTTATCTAATTTTTTTGGGGTGTGTCCAAGTATATAAGAATTGGAAGTAAATGGCAAGATTTTGTTACTTCTAGGAAATATTTTGATTATGTTATCTTTTTTTTTTAATTTTTCGATGCATATTTTGATGTTCAGACAAACTTTGACACAAACTTTGAAGCGACACAATTGGCGCTGAACCCCGTGTTGTAACCCCACTCGTAAACGCAGAGGAACGAAGCCGTTCTTGATGGCCGTTCATCAAGGTAGTATTGGATGGCGTCGAATCCAACCCCCACACCATCTCCGCAGTTGTTCTCCAAAGTTTCTATCAACGAGCTGCTCTCAATACTCTCCAACTCACTTCACAACTCTACGTTACTCCTATGGTTTCGATAATGTAAAGCCGGCTGTACACGATGCGGCGAACGTTCACGCTAAAGTTGGCTTTCAAAGTTTGGTTCAATATCGGCAACATCCCGAACGTGTGCAAACACCAACGTTGAACGATTGACATTGGACACTCGTAGCTCGTGCATTGGCTGAACGATGCGGCCTAAGTGTCCAACGTTCGAGGGAGCTTATAGCATCGTGTAGAGCCGGCTTAAGGCTGGTCGTCCACTGGAAGCGTATTCGAGCGGCTTCGCGCTACGGCCATACATATGAGCGGCTACAAGCGGCTCATTTGTATGGCCGAAGCGCGAAGCCGCTCGAATACGCTTCCAGTGGACGACCAGTCTAAGACAACAGGCGCCAGACCTTTTCTGCCTCATCGGGAACTCATGTCTAATTCAATCAACACTCCTTCTACTTCAGTGACCAATAAGAACTTAACGCCTGAACCGTCTCTAAATATCCTAGGCTTAACATAAACCCAAGATCTGCGCTGGAATACCCACATGTTCCAAATTGCTAAATGGTCCAAATTTCTCCAAGTCCTACATTTGTCCCCATATCAAATACAACTCGTATACATATGTGGGCCGGGGCCCCGAAAACCGCCTTAGCTTGGCTGGACAAGATGCAAAACCACAATCTCAAACTTATTGGTGATAGCGTAATTTGCTCTTCAATTGACTTACTAAGCCATCATAGGAATTTAGGAGCTCTTGCGAACCTCATGCCTCCACGGCAACGTTTCTCTCGCAACATAAGACTTGCCCACTCGGCACAGTGTAAAATTGCTTGGAAACTGGATTAAATTAAGTAAAACATGTTTCTCCACTAAAGACCCCCATTCACTTACAGGCCGCCGGCAGACTTTGACCTTTGAGGCCAGGTCGGCAGGCACGGCCCGATGAAGGCCACAAAATAATCAGTATGATTGAGGAATGAGGACTTGAGGTATCCGCCTGACAGGCCCTGGCATGCAGGTGACATCATGATTCCATACAGAAACACAGGCGAGGCGAAAACGACGAAGGGGGAGGGGGGGTCGAAAAATCGCCTCCCGTAATTTATAGACGACCCCTAACCTATCCCTATCTGTCTGGGCTAAGTTTACTACCAGATATGACTTGTACGACATGACGAACTGGTAGTACAAAATTTCACACCTGAGCTTAGACTACCCCTCAAACACTAAGCCTGCATTTTAAGCTTTAAAGCCTCCGTTAATCCTTATAAGAAAGGGTTTCCAAATGCAGAGTGCCTGGTTCGAGCAACTGCAAATAATATATTTGGTCTGGCTAGTTTTTCCCCACACCTATGGGAGTGGGTTTTAGATAGAAATCATAATTTGGCCGAATGTTTCCCAATTAATCAATGTCCTGTGGCTCCATTAGAAGATCGCGTCCAACGAAAAGAGCTCTTTAGACAGGCTTCGATCAGCTTGGGCGAGGACCGGGCTGTAGCTTTGATAGCCGTTTCCCTATCCGAAAACGGAATATTTCAGCTCCTGGCATTGGGTTTGTCTGTATTGTGTATAACTATGGCGTAGTTCTAACCGCATTCGAAGTTTCTCCATTCCTCTCTGGTGGGGTTTTGGATATTGAAACCTAGTTTGAACTTGTACTTATGTAGTCCAATGACCCTTTAGTTTGAGGAATATGGTTTCGGAGGTATAGGTCTAGTAAGCGGGTATTCAGACAGAGAATGACAAGCTTTTCGACGGTCAATTTGTCTATATTTTTTAACGTGAAGTATAAATTCTTCCTTTTAACGTGAAGTATAAATTCGACCTTTAGAATTTGAATAAATAAAACAACTCTATTTTCTATGCCACACCTTAAAACCCCTCTGATTTGTTTTCTTTTCAGATAAATGGTTATGTAACAAGTACACCAATAACATTCGTAAATGTCTTAGCAAATCACCATGACGGCTGGATTTTCAGCGCATCCTTCCATGGCAACATCAAAAACACCGAATAATAGCACAACAAATAACACGACAAAATTTCCATCATCATCCTCACTGCCATCACAACAGCAATCGGAGGGAAAACCATCGACAAATGTACCCGAAAGTATTCCACCCTGCTGCCAGATGACGACTTCAACAACAGGCAACTGCAAAAAATCTACCACAAAATTTATATCAACAAAAGTTGATCCACGACTGGGACCATCACCACTACGACAATTGCTCCCCATAGCTCTCTGTATTCTATCCTTTGCGACCGTGCTCAGCATACTCATTGTCTATATGGACACGACAGGTAAGTTTCGCAGTTTTAGGTTAAAAAAAATAAAAAAAATAAAATGAAGGACAGAAAACGTAGAAGTAGAGACTTGTTCTTACCATTTGTTGTGTGAGCACACGAGACAAATTTTACCTGTGCTAGGCTATATAACATGCAAACAAAAAGCCCTCAATGTCAGCCAGGTGAGTCATTCCTTGCCAGGCCCACTTGAGTGTCACGTTCTGTTTTAAAAGAAAGTTCCACGGATGCTGACATATGCCACCTACAGACAAGGCCTTGGATTTAGGGGCTTTTTTCCTTCAGAAGGAATTCTGTACAGACTTTCGAGACAGCCTCTCCTTGAGGCCAAAAAGTCGATACCTCATACCTTTTCGGGAAGGCAGGTTCCTCAACCATTGTTCTTTGCGGCAAATCTGCAGTATTGTTTCTTCTTTATGTCGAAATAGTAAACATGCGAGTCTCTGTTCAATCCAGACACCTTCAAATTGAATGTCAATAAAAGGTGGATCGAAGTCTTTGTCTACCCAGAATTTGATTTATGTCGTTATTTACCCACCTTGATGGCTTTGCTGTGTACCGAAGAACCTCAAAATTCTTATCTTTTCCTAAAAATAAAAAAAGTAGTAGTTTAAACATTTTGCATTTATTTCCAGCTATGAGGCAAATATTAGTAAATCGTGCCTTTCTGAGGTGATTAATCCGTTGCAAGAGTTGAAACCATTGGTGAGTCAATAAGGCGCCGTTGTTTTTTATTCTATTTAATATTCAGAGCGACGGTACGGGCAAATTGAAATTCACAACGTGTTACCAGAAGAAAAGATCGAAAAAATAATATTCATATCTGCTAAAATTATGGCAGGTATTATGGACTTTGGTATGTTGATTTGGTCTGGGTTAGAATAGCGTTTATTTCAATGAAGCCGTGGAGTTGTAATAATTGTTTTTTATTTTGATTTATTCAAATTTGTGTTGGCTACATTATAATTGAAATTTATGGCAATATTTAATATATAGTGTTTTGTTTTTGGATTACCAATCGAATATTTTATGTGGGACTTGTCTTTCAAATGTCTGGGACAAAGGTAGAAGTTGCACGTGCAGAACTAGTTTGATATAAATTTATAATAATATTAACATTTCTGGGCAGCAGCTTGGTTGTAGTACTTCGAACAGACAAACAATTTTTTATTGTCTTAGGAATTGAAAGGCGCTAAACCATAGTTTTTACGTTACAAATTAATGTAGATTAGCTGCGAATACTACTAATTGGTTCTATGCGGTATTAGACAAAATAGATAATTGTTTCTCTTTTACTTTGATCAATTTAATCGTAAAGTAGTTTTAGAAACTGTGGCTTCGTCTGCAGGAACACCTAACATTGGTCTCAACTTCTCCGTCGACTGGTCCCAAGTTCAGGATGTGAAAGGAGGAGGGTGGTCGACTTGCAGAATTGACCAGAATCGGGAAACCAAAGAAATTAGGCAAGAAACCGCATTTTTTAAAGTGGCACCGACAGCCAGCGTATCCGTTTTGAGGACGTAACGCTCGGACCGCCAGCTTAACCGATCAAAGAAGAAGAACATTGGTCCCAAGGTAAAGGAGCACGAACTGGTTGGTCACTGGTTTTTTCATGAAAAGTGTCGCCGAAAATCTGGTTCTGAAAAGGCCGGAGTTTATCCAAAGGGAGTATCGATATCAGGTCGCTGAAGTAATGATTTCGCGAGCTTCTATGGATCTCAATTTCATGAAACACATAACTAACTGGCGACGAGACATGCGTACGATATGCATGCAAATAAGCCAATAGTCTTCGGAATAGCGCCACAAAAATTAAGCCACAGTCCAGCTTAAGCTCACCCTATGGGGCCAATAGACCAGCGGTCGGCAACTAAGGCTGCTCGCACACTGCATCAGAATTTGTACGATTTTGTGCGAATTCTGATGAAATTGTATGCTATTTCATCGGAATTCGCACATATTCTTACAAATTCTGATCCAGTGTGCGAGCAGCCTAATGGCACGCGGGAAGATCTGATATAGGAGGAGATCAGATATGTAAGGAATATACGATACTGCAGCCGCTGGGGGCATAGTTCACTCGAACGTTGATATAAAGGCCCCCATTACCAAACAGGCCGTAGGGCCTAGAGCCTAGAGGCCATACTTACCGGCCGCCAACTAGATGGCGCTTGCAGTCCAGGAACACTGACACAAATCTTTAGGGGTCGTCCATTAATTACTTGAGTAATATGGGGGCCTTAAAGTTGGATTGTGAAGTTTTTACTGCGATATTTTGATTTGCGCAATATTATTGACGGTCTGTGGGTGAATTTGAAAGATTGTCTGAAGATTGTCAATATTTTGCACAATATTATTGATAGTCTAGGGGCCACTTTAGAGTGAAATCGACCAATCTACCTACCATTGTCAATAGTAGCGTTGTGTAAGCTATGCTTTCATACGCTACTCCTAAGAACTCTTGCTTTTCCTATTTCGACATTCTTTCCTTCGAGCACCACTTTAATATCGTTTGATGTGATTAACCTGATGGCGTTTGTTAGCTCTTGGTAGAATTCCTCTCTCTCCTCATTCGTCTTCTGTGGGAGCATGTTATATAGTCTTGTTTTAATGCAGATGATGCATATTTTGTTATTTACTGGTGTAAAGTCCAGAATCACTGATTTAACAATAATGCGATATGCAAGTGTTTTTGGCCAGAAACTACGAATGCCATCGACCAAGCACCGTCCTTACCTGATACACCCCCGTGTAATTTTGCCTGCTCCCAAAGCTAAAATTACCGCGAGGACAAGGTTTTCAGTCAGTTGAGGCCATAAAACAAAATACGCCGAAGGAGCTGAAGGCCATACCCCAATCATCTTTCAAAATTTGCATGGAAGATTGGGTCACGCGCTGGTATAGTAATATTGCACTTGATGACAACAACGTTAATTAATACCAGCACGACAAAGACTTATTTGTTACGCTGATGTATTAATCAAAAATGATCTCAATTATCCACGTAATTTAATTTTCGAATTGTTTCTAAACCTTTTTTTCTGCTTCAAACAATTTAATTAAAACACGTTTCTTCTGCTCCTTCCATTGTCAATCAGTTAAGAAGGGAAAAATGAGTTAGAAGGATCCTTGTTGAATGTAATCTCCCTCGTTCCCAAAAATTTTAATTATTCAAAGATGAATTTTATTCATGAAATTTTATGTCGCTAATCTACATTTCAAACCATAACTCCAGCTTAAGATTGTGTATAAAATATATACTTCTCATTTGCTTATTTTAAATTTAAAAAAAAAACGAAGCCGCCATAATCGAATAAAGGAGCAAATCAATCCCAAGAAGCCCTCGTCGTCTGCAGTATGATATGCTTGCTAGTGCTCGATGTCTACTTTATGTCAAAGACATCCTTCTTCATCAGATCGAAAGGGTAGCATGAATTATAGGGTTACATTGGTTTTGAAGTATATTTGAAGGGCAAGAGAATCACCACTTACTCGAACGGCTGCTCCGAAAACGGTCTCCATAAAACTTCATACAAGACTCGCGGCGGTTTTTGAATTGTCTTTATCGTGGTCTTTTTATGCGGGTACTGAACTCAAAGTGGCTCTTGCAGAATGACTCATATCCGGCTGTGATATATATACAGATTATATACATATATGCATTTAACCCTGATACTCGACTAAAAAGCGATAATTGATAAGGTGAAGTACACTAGGCATTACGCTAACACCCCTGCAGCACCGACCGACATGACCTGACTAATGGGAACCCGCTCTAAATGGGCATAATTTGCATGCGATGAAATTGTTTAAACACTGTCAATTATGTTCTTCTTTTTTCCTAAAAATTTATTTCTCTATTTAATGGAAGGTCATACAGAACTTCACTTGGAGGTTAACTCCCAGACAAGCTAGAGACACACCCTAGAATCGCAAAATTCAAGCACAAACTGTTGTCGGGGGGACACACGACTACTATGTTGCGTGTCCTTCATGGAAATCCTAGAACTTTGATGTGAACAATTTCAACGCAGTTAAGTCCATCGCTACCAACCACACGAAAAAAGGAAGTGGTCGAGGCGGCGGAAAAAAATTCCACCAGTCTAGGAAAATTTTCGCTATCCACAGTGAAATCACAGACATCAGTGGGTTTAATTGCTGATTGCCAGCGAAGATATGCTCGGTGGAATATTATTGACCTATTTGCTGATAAATCAGATTATTGCTAAAGAAACTAAAGGCAAAACAAATCCGCTTAATCCTGGGTTAAATCTTTATAGAAACCATAAATGATTTAAGTGTCGTAAAATAGTTTTCTTATGGTTTGTTCACAAGCAAAACTACAAGGGTGTGACAACTATATGTTCTCTGTCATAAAGGAAATTTTATGATATTTGATATTTCCAAATAGCTGTGTGAATTTAATATTAATATTTATTTGAATGTGAGCTTCGTGGTAGTATCGTATCGTAATTGCATATGAGGTTTTGTGGATAGAACGAACGTTTAGTGATTTATAAGAAAGGTGACGAATGTGAAATATGAAAAGTTATGCTCTAATCTAATACCAGGCGAACTTTTAGTATTCTGAATGCGTTTTTAGGACTCTTGGATATGATAGCTGCATCTATTTTATAAATATTATGTTAATAGCTCTCCTATAAGTAAGAAATTAATTCCTAGAAAATTGCGTGTTCTGTAAAACCATCTTGTGAAAGACTCAAGACCTTATTAAATCTTTTCTTTATATAATCACGGTAGTGTATTTCCTACTTCTCACTCGACGCGGTACTCCGTCGGGGCTAGCTCACCCCTTGACAACTCGAACCACAAACTAGTCAGCGCTTATTTCCCATATCCATCCTGGACCACAACCACCACAGCTCCTAAAAGAACTGTCTGACACTATGTGAAGGCCAACTGGTTAGGCATTATTCGCCACTACTGACGTCACCTTTAGCTAAACTTTGCGCAAACTTTTTGCCCTATCTTACTTCTCCGGAGTGTATCCTGACTCTTGTAAACTAGCTCATATTCGGCCCATTCCAAAAAAAGGTGAAGCCAACAATCCTTTAAACTACTGCCGAATAGCAATTTCTTCTAAATCATGGAGACAGTAATCAATAGAAAGCTGATGAAATATCTGGAATCCAACCAATTATACACGACAGGCAGTACGGATGAGCATCTCAATCAAAGCATCCATCGTTTTGGTGAGTCTGGTTGCTTTGGGCTTTTCAAAGGCTGGCACCCTGCTCTGTTGACCAAACTCAAAGCTATTGGTATAAACTTCTAAGAAACTGGATTAAGAGCTTCCTTTCTGGCCGTTCCATCAAAGTAGTATTGGACGGCGTCAAATCCAATTCCCACGCTAATTCGGCCGGTGTTCCCCAGGGGTCAATCCTATCATCCGCGCTTTTCCAAATCTTCATGAAAGATCTACTCTCAATCCCCTCAACACCACTCCACTGCTTCGCTGATGTCGGTACTTTGCGTTACTCTTACGCCTTCGACAATACAATACAAGCATGCGCCAGACTTTGTCTTTGTCGTGAACTGATGTCCACTTCGATCAACCAAGATACCATATGACATGAATCGTGTTGAATTCGACGCCACTAAACGGAAATACAGCCTTATCTCCACCAAAACTAACACTGACCTTCTCCTGCTTCAGTGGGAGAAGAGAATCTAACGGCTGACTCAACTCTTAATATCCTAGGGGATCTGCGATGGAATGATCACATATTCCAAATCGCCAAAAAAGCCTCCCAATGCCTTGGACTTCTTAAGAGATGCAAATTCCTCCTCCAGCTAACCGTATTTCCGAACTCGTGCAACATCTTAGAGTAACGTAAGGTTGAGATTTTTTCGAACACCCCAGACCTCCTCTAACCTTTTTATATCCTTCAAACCAAGCTTACTACGGGACATTGCACCATGACGTGAACGACATGATTGACTGCTAGTACAAAGGGGGAATCCTAAGCTTGGTTTTTTCACATAAAAAACTACCTACTGGCTCGGTATGTGCTTGAAGATGCGTCGGAAGGTGGGCAGTAGGTTTTCGGTTCGGTTCAGTAGGCCTCCAACCCGTTCTAAAAAGCTACCTCCTTCTTATCTTCCTTTCTCCCTGCGTGACCGGCTTACGAAAATTCGTCAGAGGGTTGGATTAGTTATTTACCTGCTATCTCTCCTGGCATTTCTTTCCCGCTCTCTCCTCCTTTGAACCTAGCATTTCTTAAGGTTTTTGGTGGATGGCCTTCAGTGTGATTTCCACTCTTCTCCAAAAATCCTCCGACGTCTTAATCTGGTCCAAGACGTTCTCTGGTGTTAGGAGTTCTGTGATTTGCAAACCTCAGGCTTTTAAAGAGTAAAGGCTCCGCGGCATCTTTATCTTGCGAACATTCTGAGCAGAACGATGAATCATTCAACCTGAAGCGATAAAGGTTTGCCTTATAACCTCCATGTCCAGGATCTGGATAAGGTGGTAAGCCCTCCCAACCAACTTCTTCACATTTAATATGTATGACCTTATGGGTCCATCGGCTCTTAGGGCATTCGTCCCACCTCCTCTACTATGCTGCGATAGTCTAGCCGCACTCCCCTTACATATTCCGGATCGTTGAAGCTCCTACGATGGACACCTGCTGCTTTGTCGGACCTAGTGCGTTATGCATAGCTTGGCCTGGGCCCTTACCTACAGAGCAATATCTCGTAGAGTTGAGCCGGACTTACAAGAGGCAGTACATTTGGCCCTTACACTATGGTAAATTGTACTGATTGGCATTACAATAGCACCTCACCTCATTTGAAGTATAACATTGTACTGGCTCAAAAGAAAAAAGAAGCACCTCTTACAAACTCATTGTATAATCCGTTCCCTACTCAACACTAGTATGTCATATCCTGTCTAAGGCCTTGGAGATATATAGAACAACCTAGAAGCTTTGTCATGTAAACGGCCTTGGAGACATCTAGATAGACAAGCAATGTATGCATTGTAGTTCAAGTATTCTGTCAGTCGTGCAAGGAAGTCGCCAGTAGATAATGTTTGTCTTAAATCGTACTATGAGTGAATATAAATAATTTCGGGGGTTCTGTGATCCGGTCTTTGATTCTAATTTTCTATGCTTCTACCCATTTTTTAAATATAAACTTATATGCCAACCTTATAATGAATATTTAACCAAAACTAAAACAAAAACATTTTTCTTGCAATTTATTACAGAAATAAGACATCAACAATTTAGATTAAATATGTCAAGAGATTATGAATTAATTGGTGTTTCACAAGATGATCCAACATTAATAGCATTCCTACGTGAAATCCATATGAAAAAATATCCAATGAATTTCTTAAAAAATGCTCCTGTGGAGCACTTAAATTTTACAGAACGTCACGAATTAACACCAGAAATGGCACATTATATAGCTGATTTATTAGGTGGAAAATTTAATGGTGCATTTATACAATCTATGACTGGCTCAACTAGTTACGCAATGACAGCACCATGGCTGGCTGAAACACTTAATTGGGGAGGCATTATTGTTGAGCCAGAACCTAGAAAATATTTTACATTACGAAAACAAAATGTTCATAGGTCTAAGATACAAGTAGTACATGCGTGCCTGTCACCGAATGGATACCCAAAGGAGGTGAGAGATATTTGTGGTTATTATAATGGATTTATTTATTAGATATCGTTTTTTTTTTAATTTTAGGTTACCATTAATAAGGAGGAAGATTCTGAAGTAAGAATCAATAGCCTTTTAGACGAAGAAAGTACTTGGTTTAATTCAAGAGTAAAATGCTTCCCACTATACACCCTTATGCTTGCAGTAAATCGAGTCGATTATGATCTACTTAGCCTTGGCTGTCCAGATCATGAGTTACAAGTAAGAATTAATATTCCAAATGTTTTAAATATTATATAACCCATTGAATTTCTATTTCAGATACTCCAGACTCTCCCATTTAATAAAGTTAACATTGAAGTGATATCCATACATTTAACAGATAACCGCGAGAATGTAACTGAATACATTCAAAGTATAACAAAGTTCCTAATGGGAAAATCATACAAATTTCAAAGGAAATTTGAAAGAAATTACATTTTTCAAAAAACAAACAGCAATAGATCTAAAAAGAACTCATCTAGAAATTTGTAAAAAAAAAGATAATAATGGTAAATAGTAAATTTTTTTTTGTTTTCAGTTCCCCCCCGTCTTTAAAGTGATCTTAAATTAAGTTTAAAACAACAAACAAAAAAAACAAACAACAAAACTCAAAACGAATTTTCATTATAATTTTTTTTTGTACTAGTACATAAATGTCTTGTCTTTGATTCATGTTTTAATGAAAGAATTTAAGCGGGTATTTGGATAGATTGTTAATTTTTAAGATGAAATTGTTTTAATAAATTTAGTAAATAATTCTACATTAATTATATTAAAAAGAAAAAGAAAAATAGTAACGTTATGAAATTTTCACTGCGTTATTTAATATTTTAATAAATGCAGTGTTTATATATATATAAATATAAAATGAACAACAACAAAAAAATCGATAAAATAATTTTTGTTAAAATTACAGAAAAATGCAAAATAGCAAAGTTTTATTTGCACACACCTCAGTATACTTGAACATGACATTTTTAGAGAATGAGGAGAAGAGAAAAAAAATAATTAATTATAAAAAAATAAAATGTTGATGATGTTATGATGAAAGCAATAAGGATTCAGTTAGTGCAAGTATCGAATTATAAATATTAATACGAACGAAAAACAAACTCAAAAAGTGAAATGCTTGAAAAAATATACACAAAACTAAATAAAAAAAACATATTTCGCCAAATAACAAAATAAATAAATTAATTAATAAAAAAATAAATATAAAATATTTGCGCTGACTGTTATCTTTAAAAATGAATATTATTATTGTCCAGCAACGCAAAGTTATTATTGAAAATTTGAAAAATATTTTAATACTCAAATAAAAAAAATCCCATTTTTCAGCCTAATAATAAAAAATTGTTTAAAAATTGTAGAGCTTTTTTAGAATTTAATAGAAAAAAAATCATGTTTTGTTTATTATTAATATTATTTATTTTATTTTATAATTTACAGAAATTTTCATACAAAAATTATTTTTTTTTATCAAAATCGCAAAAAATTACACACTTCAATTCTTTAATTATGAACATCCTCAATTCATGATTCATTCCACATAGAATAGAAAGATGTTCATTTTTCATGGACCCCGTACAAACACACAACATGATGTGTGTTATTTAACTGCAAGTCATTCCCCCCGCTTCAATATAATGAAGTCCTCTTTAATTAAAAGATGATTTAACGCATAACTTATGTGTTTAAAGTCTGTTGTCACAAGTCAATTAAAATGCTTTTAGCACAAGAGTGTCACAACACAGAAAAGCAATTCTCTTTATAAATATGAAAAGCGTTTTTGTTTTATTGTTTTCGATGCTTTGAAAAATGTTGATATTAAATTTCTTGTGTTGAGAATATGTATATTATAATAAAAACGAAATAAAATGAATTCGTTTTTATGAAATTGTGCAGCCTGTGTGTGTCTAAGTTCATTAATTTCGTTTGTCCAAGTTTAAAAATGGGTGCAAGTTTTGTTGTTGTAATTTCTTCCTTCAAACATAATTGCTTTAAATGCCTTGATATTAATATCACCCACTCGACAGAAAAACAACAAACTAAAGCTTCGTTATGTTGAATTTTTAAAGTGGGAACAAGTGATGATGCATGCTGCTACATAAGTAGTCTAGCCGCAAATCGTGATTGATGATATTCGTATGAGAAATACTAGGAAAGTGAACGAATGACAGAGGAGCAGTGCACTTTATTTTGCGGAACAATTTTAATTAATTTAATTTGTTTAATAAGACATTAACGAAGCTATCAGTTACAGACGTACTCTCTGACATCTTTTGTAACTGTACTGAATAGATCTCCTTCAAGAAAATATGTTTTTCAGTGTGGATTGCCGGAGAAGTAATAAAGCTATTATACATGCTATCGGGCAGTTCGTTAAAGTGCATTTTGATGTAATAAAAACTGCTTAAAATAATTATTTTATGGTATGGTCAGGCCTGCCACTAACAGTTTGCCGGAATTATTCCAGGCCCCAGGTTAGGGAGGGCTCCGATAATAGACTGAAACACAAAAAGTTCTTTTGTTATATAGCTTAAAAAAGCCCCAATTAGCCAAAAACCACGCAAGGTTATGTGGCGGGCCTGGGTATACTTACTTACTTATGCTCCTTTAATCCCTCATGGGCATAGGGCGGAATGCCGATTCGTAGCAATTAGGTTTTTTTTATGGGAGCGGATTGCTAACCTTCAGCACAACCGATTTAAAACTTTGTTTTGTGGCGCAAAACTGTCGACTGTCTCCAGTTAGCTCCTTCCCAAGAAGCACCCCAGGGGGCACCGCGGCGAAGGGGGACTAAGACTTGATAACAGAACTGCTAAGTGTTCATCTGCAGTGACTCTTCTCGGGTTTTGATGGAAGTGACAAATCGAGTGTCACCACCTTCTGAAGCCTTTTTAAGCCGTTCGCCCCCCATACCGCACGGCTGGGTAAATATAAATTATTTAACAAATTCAAAATACGTGCTTTAAATACACGCGTAAACAAAATCGCCGCTTCTCCATTGCCTGAAACAAAAATCGAAATGGAGTATCGAGATATTTTACTTTTCCTAAGCATTTTTGGATAATTTGGCTTTGTAAGCACATTTTGTGTATAGAAATTAGATACAGGCACCACCGATTTTCGAAGACGGCTAATATGTATATTTGAATGTTTTGCAGAAAAGTTTCAATTCCGTGTGGGAGTACTGTTAAGACCATCGTTTTTATACGACAGCAGTGTACATTGCTGGATTTGAAAAGCCTTGATAAACTAGGATAGGCTTTTTTGGGTCTGGTTCCATGCTGTGGTCATTTGCTACTATAGATCTAAGGTAGATGAAGGAGTGTGCTACTTGAAATTCCCTTTATATTATTTGTGGAACCAAGTTGAATCGTCTTACAAACGTTGGGTGAAACCGTCCTGTTTTAACTAGTGCCTCTTGCTGTCATCCGAATCTCGGATTACTTTTTTCAACCAACCTTGTCGTAGTCAGCTATAGACAGTATGTATTCTCTTGCCTTCTTACTAAAAAATCTCATGATACTCCAATTCAAGAGGATCAAATGAATCTCCAACCATTAACCTTTACCGTTTCAAAAATACAATTTGTCCATTCCCTTCTACTCGACGTACTTTTCACTAATACTTGTAGTTAACTCCCTTTTCCAACTTGAATCGATAACAAACAATTTTATTTTGAAGAAAACTGCACAAAACTGCCCGCCTTCCCCAGCACGCCACAACAACAGCTCACATGCGAATCGGACGTCAACTTGCACGGTATTGCGAAATGACAGTAGCTCGTCAGGTCATTGTCAGGTCAGCAACTTGTATTGTGCATTTAGATGGGCGTAGCATTCGAGTTTTGTATTTATTTTATTTAAACACAAACAACTTTCGTAAAGCAACATTGCCATTGCCAAACTACAGAAAATTTTGTTACAATTGTTCGATTCGACTGCGTTACGAACTACCAATCACAATTTACAAACGATTAAGCTTTTGATTGACCTCAATTTCGTACTAGAGGTGAATACTAAAAATCGTTTGAATCGAAAGGAGATTCGATTGTCGATAGAAAAACGAATCGAAAATCAAGGCCATAGGCTAGCGACATGCGATGAATCAAACCAAGATTTTCCTCCTTAGCAACATGATGTTAAATTTTTTGGACATTTAAACCCATCTTCGTTCAGAAACTTTATAGCTGTGTTGAATTGAAGGGTTTGTCTGTGAAATTTTAAGTAAATTTCTTTTTTTTATGCTCTTTCCACAACCATTTTCTTTAACTCTCTTCCTATGTTTTTTTTCTCACCGCTTACTACATTCCCTAAATTGTTTTCAAATTCTAGAATCCCTGTTCGTATTCTACAGTGTGTAGCTGTTTACAGGGTGAATTTATTCGAAAATTAGAATCAAATAAGCCATAATAGCCGGTTGCCAAATTCGGCGAGGGGGATAGGCCTGCCATTACAACCACGAATCTACAAGCCACAGGATCTACAGATCACTTGAGGGGGTATGGAGTCGAGAAAAACCAAAACGGCCTGCTTTATAGTTGTGTGAACCCACGTGTGGCTCGACCCATGACCCTGAGATTAAGATCATATGCTTTACTGACGGAGCTAGTTAGGCTCACTAGAATAAATACGGACCACCGTAGCATGTGGAATGGAGGGACAAGAACAGAAATTTATAAATTGGTTATTCCACAACGGATTGAAGTTGTCCGCCGAGTGTCTTTGGCAGATGTTGGTGAATCTCCCGTCGGGCAGTGTTGAGGAACAAAGATCTGGTTGGAGACAATGCCTTATTATCTCCTTTCGAGTACCTGTAACGCTCAATCCTACCCCTTGCATAACGTTACCTTCCGACTTACCGTATTAAATCTCCAGCAATACCGCATTGCCTTCGCCTCAACCTGGTGGATCGCAGGAAGACATACACTAGAATGTCACAGGGAAAATCTAGTTTTTTAGCAGACTTCTTACCAATAGACCCGCTACCAACAATGCCATATCTTTACAAATGCTACAAGTAGATACAAAAAGACTGTGGAATTCAATTCAATTCAATTCAATTATTAACACTTTTCTTTACAATACCATTTCTTTGAGAAATCTTAAAAGTCTCATTTTCACAAATTAGAATTAGGCTTGCTCAAGAGTTCATTTTGTTTAAATTGTACAATAAATATATATTCAAAGTGGGAAATGGATTATTTTATCTGAAGTTGGTTCTTTCAGCACAATAGACTTTCATTCTCTAAGAGGGCTACGTATGGTACAAATTAATATTAATTACTACACCAATAAAAACAATTAATTAAAATTACAATAGCAATGTCTCGGTAACCAACATCTGTTTACGAAAGTATCACTTAAAGATATAAAGAGTATCACACTTTCCATCTATTAATATCTCAATCAATATAAGCAATCTCTGCAAAAGCTCTAACACTAAATATTCCACCAGAAGACGCAAAAAATCAATTGATCCCCAAAGAAATGGTTAATTAAGGACCAGATTTACTAGTTACCGTGTATAATTTTATTTGCCCTAACGAATAACGATGTAACTTTTGCTACACATCCTCCATTCAAGTGAAATATATTTAGCAATTAATTACAGCGTACACATTCTCTCACAGGAGAAAATTATATCCTGTCTAGAGATATATAACATGTCTGCAACAACGAAGGTTTTAATTAAGCGAAAGGCTGAAAAACAGGTCAATTCTAGCGTTCTTTAGTTCGTGATTAAATTATTCAAAATGTAAGGATATTACGCAATATATAGTATAGAAGGAGTCTCTTCAAGTCTTTCATCCATTTCCACAAGATTTTTGGGTTATTCTTTGTGAGTAGGCTTCTGGAAAAAAAGGATTCTTTTTAGGTTGGGTTATCTCTAGACGTCTTTTGGGTGTAATAATATACTCTGGGGGAAGATCATAAATAACTACGGACACAGAGATGCCGAAACATGCTTCACGGGGATATAACCTTGTCTGCCTAGAAAGTAATCTATGAGGTGTTTTTGGTATTTTTTGTTTGTCATTATTTCTGCCACGTCTTACAAAAGTCTTTTGTCCCTGTTTATTTTTTTTTGCTGTTGGTGGTTGGTTCAATTACTACTAAAAAGGAGCCCGGGATGTTTAAGGATAATGAGGACTCGGGTCTTAAGGGTTCTGTTGTAAGAAAATTGCTTTTGGTATGGAATATTAAATGAGATGTTTGGGATTTTCATTTTGAAGAATTCAGTTGTTTATGCAAAGAATTCTTTATGTGTTTTGGTGAGATTCGCTCGATATATAGAACTGCTTATTGTACATGGAATGGGATTTGTTCAATAGAAGTTGATTTTTAAGGTGAGATTACAATCACTATTTTGTTGTCTCAGATACATTAAAGTTAGCTAGTTACATCTTTAATAGAATTTAACCCAATTATGGTTTCCCCAAAATTAAATTTAAAATTAGGCGTACATCAAAAGTAATTCCGATAATCTCAGAAGTTATATTAAAACTTTGTGCTACTTTTTCCAAAACTCTTGAAAGCATAATTATCAGTTGCTTTGGGTTATTTCGATACTTAACACTTTATTAAGTTACTTTCCTTGTATTTTTAGAACCTGTCTCATTTTAATATTTACAGCCTAAGGCCTAAGTATTCTGTGTTAATTTATTACTTCGATAATAATTTTTAGTTTAGAGCTGGAAGCTCAAAGTGTCCGAAGAAGAATGGTCCCTTAAAGGCACAAAATCCCTTCTTCTATAGAGAAATGTGAGACAAAAAGGAGCAATTAAGATGAATTGTTAATTTGAAATTTAATAGTATTAGTTAGAATTGAACTTCCTTGCTTGGCTAATAAATTTCTATTCGGGAAATTTTGTTGAACAAAGTAATAATATGAGTAATAAGTAAATGGGTTTAAAAATGAAAGATTGGGGTCATCAGTGGGGAGAGAGACGGTCCTTTGTCCTGGGGTGGTAGCACGTAAGTTGTTTCATTCGACCTGTTCATACTTTTTGACTTTTTGTATGAATAGGTCGATTGAAACAACTTACCACCCCTGATTTAAGGAACTACACCACGTTCTCCTTAACCCGGCATGTGGTACGTGCGGTGTGATACACCCCAAAGACTAAAAACACCTACACAACTTTTTTGAAACTTATTCTCCGCGCTAGTGGCACTTATTACTTTTAAATTATAGGTATAGGTATATATGTGGCAGCACTTTTTCGAAGTTAAAAAATCCCACATTTTTATCATAACTTTTAGAATCTCTCTCTCGCTGATTTTGGCCGTGGACCGAGGTGGACGTGGACGAAGCAATCGTGGACGCGGTAACATCGTTTTTTTATTGAACTGCATTTAGACTTAATAATATTTGCCTATTGAATTAGATTCTGTCGATTATTAACTTTTGTATTAATAAATAATTTGTCATGGTAATCGATTTGGTTATTTCTTGGATAAATTTAAATTAAATCCCACATTTGGGGGCTCAACCGGGATTTCTTTAAACAAAACAAGAATTAAAATCGTCCGGGATTTCTTTTGTGCTAAGCCAAAAATTGCCAACTTTTACAAAATTTCGGCTCAACGAACAGTTTTATTGCGGTTTGGTGACAGCTAAACGTTAGTGAAAGGACGTAACAATTAACCTTATTCAATATATGAACATACATATCAATAAATTACCATTGACTAAAGTGCATTACGGAAAGTAGAAAATTTTGATAACGAAAATTCCTATTGAAATTGTGATTACAGAAATTAAAGGCAAAAAAAAAGTCACGTGAATTGAGAGACACAGTTGTTCGGTAAAGACATTTTGCTAGTGAACTATGATCGAAACTTTTGGATATTGAATTGGTGTAAAAACTTTTTGTTTTATAATTTGAATTTAAAAACATTTAATTTCAGAATTTTATATGCTTTAAGATCTGATTTAAAAATTTTAGGAATTATTTCATTATACTTGCTAATTAAGATTGGATTGAAATATTTGGAAGATTAGGACCTTTTATGAATTATTAATTAAAAAAAAAAAAAAAAAATTCAGAGAGATCAAGACAAAATTTTTATTGTTATTCTGTGAATTAAACGAGGTACTATATAAAATGGCCGGACGACGAAAAAGAACTTTGCAAAGAAGTGAAGCAATCAA
Source organism: Thereva unica (assembly GCA_949987705.1). NCBI lineage: Eukaryota > Metazoa > Arthropoda > Insecta > Diptera > Therevidae > Thereva > Thereva unica. The sequence continues at coordinate 96,106,431 of OX465285.1, forward strand.
CGATTTTGAAGTAGATTCGCATGGTGCTCCACGTGCTTCGGTAGACTTTGAATCAAATACCCGAATAGGTTTGTCAGATATGGAACATTTAATAAGAAAGTTTTCTGGAGATGGGAAAATGAGCGTAGCCTCGTGGTTACAAGAGTTCGAGATGTATGCAAATAGCCTAAAGTTGAATAGTATGCAAAAGTTCATATGTTGTAAACGTGCGCTAACCGGAACAGCGAAATTATTCATTGAGTGCGAAGCAAAACCTACCAATTTTAATTCGCTAACTGATGCACTTTTTCGGGAATTTAATCCAACTTTTAATAGTGCTGATGTGCATAGATTACTCCACGAAAGAAAGAAGAAAGACGGAGAATCACTTAGGGAATATTTATATCACATGTTGGATATCGCATCTCAAGCAAGTGTCGACGAAGCGTCAATCATTAGCTATATTATACAGGGTATTAGAGACGCGCCTTTAAATAAAACGGTTTTATTTGGGGCAAATAATATAAATGAGCTAAAACAAAGGTTTCTAATATATGAAAAAATTAAGGCAGATAAAGGTAGAAGCACAGGTGAGACGAATGAATTTTTGAAGAAGGGAAACGAGAACAGAACGGAAAGGAAAAGGGAAAGGAAATACTGTTTCAACTGCGGTTCCACGGCACACGAGTCGTTCACATGTCCCCATAAGGGCAGTGGCCCTAAATGTTTTGGATGTAACAAATTTGGCCACAAACGAAGTGAATGCCCTACATCTCCAAGCAAAACAGCTCTACCAGTGCAAAAAGATAGTTCACGGTATCCAGTAGAAGTGAATGGTGTTGTGATGAATGGACTTTTAGATACGGGCAGCGAAATTTGTATTATTAAAGATTCTTTCATAAAACTAATCAATGTTAATTCTTTTAGCCGAAGCCGTATTTCAGTTGCTGGAGTGGGAGCAAATGTAATTACTAAGGGTTCATGCACAGTACGAATCAGCATCAATGGTGTTGACTTTGAGGATGTTACCTTGCACATAGTAGCTGCTTCTTGCATGAAACCAGATTTGGTGATCGGAATGGATCTGCTGTCCAGAGCCACTATAGAGATAAGAGATGGTCGAATTACCGTGAAAGGAAACAGCCCCGTGGATGATGAAGACGAAACCGGAGGAAAATCAAACGCAGAAACGGATTGCTTCCTAGCACATATTGAAGCAAACTTGTATGAAGACGATCCAAACTTTCCTGATTTATCGCATTTATCTGACCCAGTCTTGAAGAAAGAAGTCCAAAGCTTAATCTGTCAATATTCACCAGAAGTACCTCCCGAGTCACCGGTGCAGATGACCATCGTTCCTCTAAACGAAGAACCTGTTTTTAGACCACCGCGAAGATTTCCGCCCTGTGAAAAGAAAATTGTCGACGACCAGGTGAACGAACGGCTTGTTAAAGGAATAATCCGTGAGAGCGCATCCGACTACGCCAGTCAAGTTGTCCTTGTCAAGAAAAAGGATAACACGCATCGTCTTTGCATCGATTTCAGGGCCTTGAACAACAAAATACATAAGGATCGCTATCCTTTGCCCCACATTGAGGATGAGCTGGACAAACTACAAGGTGCCACGTATTTTACGACGTTAGATCTAGAAAGCGGATTTTTCCACGTAGCAATTGAAGAGAGAAGCCGCAGATTCACCGCTTTCGTAACCCAGAGTGGACATTTTGAATTTAATAAAGTCCCATTTGGACTCTGTAACTCACCAGGTACTTTTCAAAAATACATTAACTATATTTTTAGGGAGTTACTCAGAGATGGATCAGTGATAATTTATATCGAAGACCTCGTTATACCGGCAAAAACAGTAACTGAAGCGGTAGATAAACTTAAAAAAGTCTTACGGGTAGCGGCAGCTAACGGGCTGAGGATCAAGTGGAAGAAATGCCAAATATTAAAGGAGGAAATAGAATATTTAGGCCACCGTATTCAAAAGGGCACCATAATGCCGTCGCCAACGAAGGTGAAAGCAGTGACGAACTTTCCCGCTCTGACCAGCACCAAACAAGTTCAAAGCTTTCTTGGTCTGGCTGGATATTTTAGGAAGTTTATTCCTAATTTCGCATTGATAGCAAAGCCTTTAAGTGATCTTCTGAAAAAGGAAACGACATTCGAAATTAAGAAGGAGCAACTACAGGCTATAGAAGATATAAAAAGGCTGTTGTCGACTAAGCCAGTTTTAAAAATTTTCCAATATGGTCTCACCACGGAGTTACATACCGATGCATGCAAATACGGATACGGAGCGGTGCTGATGCAAAAAGACGAGGAAGATGGGCATCTACATCCAGTTTACTTCATGAGTAAAAAAACAACGGAAGCTGAAGAGAAATATAGTAGCTACGAACAAGAGGTGCTTGCGGTCATAACAGCCGTGAAGAAATTTAGAGTATACCTGCTGGGACAGAAATTCAAACTAGTAACCGACTGCCAGGCTTTTCAATGCACGTTAAAGAAGAAGGATCTGACCACTAGGGTTGCCCGATGGGCGCTCTTACTTGAAGAGTTTGACTACGTGGTAGAGCACCGACCGGGTTCCAGAATGAAGCACGTAGACGCGCTAAGTCGTAATGCCGTAGTCATGTGTGTGAACAGGAACAATAATTTTCTAAGGAAGCTAGCTGATGCTCAGAGAGGAGACGAAAAATTAAACGCTATTATCGAGCTGTTAAAACAAGGACCTTATAAAGATTATTCCATCAGCAATAATATACTGTGTAAGAATTCCAATAACTCTCTTTTATTTGTAGTGCCAGATGTCATGTCAAGGAGCCTTATACGAGAAACGCACGAAAAGGGGCATTTTCATTTTAAGAAGATGAAGGAAATGCTGGAAAGTGAATTTTACATACCAAATTTGAAGCAGAAAATTGAGCGACATATCTCTGGATGCATCAGATGCATACTTGCCGAACGCAAAACAGGAAAGAAGGAGGGTTTATTAAACCCTATACCCAAAGGCGATTTACCGCTCGATACTCTCCATCTAGATCATCTAGGACCGTTGCAGAACACGAAGAAGGGCTATCGTTATTTGCTTGCGATAATCGACGCGTTCACCAAGTTTGTTTGGCTATTCCCAACTAAAACGTTGAACTCTGATGAGGTGCTGAAAAAATTAGAAATAGTTGCTGAGACATTTGGATTTCCTCATAGAATCGTTACCGATCGAGGCGGAGCTTTTACGTCGAACAATTTTCAAAGTTACTGCAAACAACATGAGATAAAGCTGTATTTCATCACCGCAGGAGTCCCACGAGGAAATGGTCAAGTTGAGCGGCTACATTCAACCGTAATTTCAGTTTTAACCAAATTATCACTTGAGGATCCGGAAAAATGGTATACTTTTGTGAAGACGGTGCAACGCACGCTAAATTCAACGTATCACCGAGCGATAAAAACAACACCGATGCAACTACTAGTAGGGGTCAAAATGAAAACCGAACAGGAAACACGCATTCTTGAAATCATCGAAGAAGAAGCCAGACAACAATTCAACGAAGAGAGATACGAACAAAGATTAGCAGCCAAGGTAGAAATCGCTAAGATGCAGGATGAAAACCGAAGACAATATAATAAACGACGGAAAGTTGCTCATAATTATTCTGTAGGCGATCTCGTAGCCATTGAGCGAGTTCAGTTTGGTACCGGATTAAAAATAAAACCAAAATTCTTGGGTCCTTATAAAATAGTTGCCGTAAAAGGATTCGACCGCTATCGAGTAGAAAAGGTAGGCGAACATGAAGGGTCGAAAGATACAACTGTAAGTGCAGACAAACTGAAGCCGTGGTGCCAAGAAGAAAGCGATTCGGAAAATGCAGATGAAGAAGCTGACGAGGACTTGAATGAAGGCGAGTATCAAGAAGAAGGAAGAGATGTAGGAAGTGGCATCCAAATCCAACCGACTGCAACCAACAACGATTTATCTGAGGGCAGATAAAATAACAGGAGGGCCGAATGTGGCAGCACTTTTTCGAAGTTAAAAAATCCCACATTTTTATCATAACTTTTAGAATCTCTCTCTCGCTGATTTTGGCCGTGGACCGAGGTGGACGTGGACGAAGCAATCGTGGACGCGGTAACATCGTTTTTTTATTGAACTGCATTTAGACTTAATAATATTTGCCTATTGAATTAGATTCTGTCGATTATTAACTTTTGTATTAATAAATAATTTGTCATGGTAATCGATTTGGTTATTTCTTGGATAAATTTAAATTAAATCCCACATATATTCACAAGCGAAAGTTGCCGGTTGCATCTTAAAGGCAGGGCATCGTTTCGAAGTAGACTGGGGCTTGCCACACCCTACGTGTCGGTTGTTGTGACTTTTTTTTACTTGTTTCGGATGTTTGACGGTGAGTTGACGACGACTTCAACGTACGCGTTACGAGTCCATCACGCTGGTTCACTCTAGCCAATGCGTTCTCGATCGAACGTAGCAGATAGTCGTCCTCCCTAACCGTATGCTCATCTCCTTTTTTCTCCTTGTTTCCTTTCATTCTTATCCCCAACTCCCAATTCGTCTGGGTCGGATCAAGGTGTCGTACGAACCGCGCCGATGGTCAGCTTGCCTGAGGACCCAGATTAAAATAAGCTCAGTCGCGGTGCTCCGGATACCGGCGAACTCCGGTTCGGGTCTCTGCCCGGGTGGACCTCATTTCTTCGCTACTCGTGGGAGTAAATTAAATTATGAATAATATTAAACCAAAAAAGAGGTCCGGTTCCCCTAAACGAAAACTGGAAGGGACCAAAAATCCCGCTAAACACAGGGCTGCGGTAGCCCCGGGCCAACCCAAACCGAGTGGAGCTACAAATTCCACCCCTCGAAAGAAGGCCCCTCAAGCGTTCACTAGCATATCTCCTCCCCCTTGCGGCACTGTCGCTGCCCAGCGCACACCTCTGAGTACGGCCACTGCGGAGAGATCAGAGGAGTGAATGGTCTGCGGAAGGGCCAAAAATCGAACTAGACGTGACCCGACGAAGACAGGTCATCAAAAAGTCCGCCTAGTCAGCAGAATCTTACGCCGCTTGACCACCAACCCGATCAGGGAAGACCAAGTGTCGGAAGAGGACTACATCAAAGTCCAGAATGACATTGTTTGGGCAAAGGAAGTCATCCCAAACTTCACGCTAGAGCGGTTTAGAGGTGCACCAGCCTTTAAACGCCAACGATCGGTGGAGGAAACCAACACCCACAATCCAGTTCCGAAAAAGTCCAAAATGCACGGAACCAAAGCGATATCCTTCGCAGAAGTAGCGAAGGATCGCAATATAATCGACATCCTGGACGAGAATGACGAAAATGGGAAGATCCCGAAGCACCAATGACGGTGGGTACAAGTCGTCCCCGCTAAAGTGTCTATGAACGTCCTAAGGGACAACCCGCGACCCCCCTCATGCCCCTTATTGGAGGGATCTTAATAAATGCACCGTGGCCAAATTAACCTGACCCTGAACAGCAAGTGCAAAGGGAAGAGAAGGGGGATCCAAGCCTCAAGAATTGTGCACCGACCCTCAAGCTTTGTGCACTGTTTCGTGCGAAGCTCCGAGCTGAATCTCACCCAATCTCACGTGAAGAGAGGGGGTTTCGGCAAATACCAAGGTGCGCGATTTTGGGGATTGCCACGCACGATCAACGTCCATGGACATCCGTTTGTTTGTTCGCTGTATACCATAAATATGCACTCGTTGGATTTTTCAGACAATTTATTTATTTTTACATTATTTTTGGTATGTAGCCCATGGCCATGCAACCAATTCGGCTTTGTATTTCACCAACGTTCTTCTAGTGTGCATGTGATGCTCTTCATGCCACGGCATGGGATTCGTTTAACCAATCACACCTCTGTCATTGCTGCCTCTGTCCAAAAATTCGACCCAAATCGCTGTTATAATGGTACCTTTTCCATAATGGCAGGATTCATCCTTTCTGCTACTCCATTTTGTTCATTTTTGAGTGGTACTGTCCTCTGATGTTGTGTGAAGATGAAAGATTCTAGACTTTGGTTTTGATATGCTTGTCCGTGTTTATACGGACGACTTCGCTCCGCACCGCACAAGCTCGCAGCACAACTTTGAAGCTACCGACTCGTTGTAGATACTGCGAAACGCTACAGACTTGCCTGCGCCTTCACGGACGACACTCTTCCCATGGTGCGCCGTCCGCGTCTGTCCGGGAAAATCACGTTCCGGTGGAAGCCAGATTAAGATGTAGGTATTCGGAAATACTGACTGCGGGAGATTATTCCACAGCCGACTCGTTCTCTTCATAAACGAACTTCTAGACCAGGGGGGCAATTCTGGTTCGATGCAGTGAAAACGTGAAAACACTTTACACGTTTACACCTTTGTTTGCGATTCTTATACCGTGAAAACCACTGTCAAAAACTTTGCACGTATAAAAATTTTTTACACCGTGAAATTTAGAGTGAAGTCGTGAAAAGTTTACACTTTAGATATGGACCTACTAGATTTGATAAACTGTCACTTGCTAGTATAAAAATTCAATTCAGCCTTTATTCAGCATTAAGTTTACACGAATGCAACGAGAATCGCTTTTTCAGGTTGAGTGCAGTGATAAAGTGAAAAAAGGTGTGTAAAACGTCAAGTGTAAACTTTTTTTCACGTTTTCACTGCACCGAACCAGAATTGACTCCCAGATCGCTGTAGGATATTGGGGTGGTATTTTTGTGCTGCCGGAAGAGAGGTTCTGAATTTCAGTGGAACAGTAATATGGTTATAGAGGGGACTGCTACATTCCTGCGGTGGCTTGAGTTTGATGGCACGATTTTACACCTTGTCGAGACCAGTCTAGGTGACTTTTGGGACACCTGCTCAGATATTAGGCCATTTGGTTCTACTTAAAAAAAAGTGGGTACCCTTTTGCTAATTTGACACGATTATTATATTATATTGATTATGATAAGGTTGAAGGAGCAGGTGATCGAACGTCACCATTTACCCAAGGGCATACTGAGGCTTGTAGCCGAGGCTTGAACATCGTATAGATGCTCATGCCAAAACACCAACCTCAAGCCGATTTTCTATAAACACATATTTTGTACAAGGCAAACTTTTTGGCTCGCGCAAGCCTAAAAGTTACCTTTGCATGCAACGTTTCACTTGTGCAAATGGACTTGCGCAAGCCAGTTGGCCCAAGCAAATCGTATCGTGTAAACCGAGCTTAAGCCCGATAAATTTGAAAAATACAAAGTTAACAACTTTTCAGAAACACATATTTTTCTTTAATGTCCTTAAGTCTGCTATATTTTTTCCTCCACGTAGAATCGATTTATAATTATCAAGCATTAATGAAAGCTAAGCTAAGAAACTCAGAAGCGTTAAAGAACGATTTCTAATAAAATCTGTATATTTTTTTTCAATTTACAAAGATTTATCCAATTATCCTGAAAAATCGATGAAAAAACACTTGGGGGTGTTCTTTTTTTTCGTTAAAACAAGCCCTCTGAAGATTATGCACGATTACGGGGCAACCACATGTTGAATAGCAATAGGGAAAGGTTAAGGATGAGAGGACTGAACCAACCATCTGCTCTAGGGGGCTTGTTCTATACACATTATCCTGCTTTTACACTGCATAAAAAATCATTCAGGATTAAAAATCACTCTGACTACGACCAACACTAATACCACTACAACAGTTTACGCTAGAGTATAGAAAGAGAAATTCAGGAAAATAGGGGGAAAATTCATCTCCCAGCTGCATTCAATTTTAAATTGCGTTTCCCGTTGAAAGATTTCCTATTTTCATTTTTCTTGATGAAAATCAAACAAAAGTGGAGGAGGAGTTGCCACTTCTAGGATATAACGTTGAATGTGCCATAGGAGCCAGAATACACCAGGAGTAGGCGGAAGGAGCCCCCAGCGGGTGGATAAAAAAATAAGACGTCAAATCTTGCTGGCTCTATAGACGAAGGTTCCAAGTTCTTGGGGTGAAAGAAAATGCCAAGGGCGGCTGCCGATGTTTATTAATGTTGAAGGTATTGATGGGTTTATTAAATCATGTTCTACAGGTAATAGGCTAAGTGAGCAGTAATTGGAAGGTGCAATCAATAATATTTCTTTTTTCTAAGAAAAGGTACACAAAAAATAAACCTTGTATCACCTCCTTTCGTCTACAAGGGAAACCCGAGGAAGTTTTAAGGAGAATCGAATCAAATCAACCGATAGGATACTATCACAAAGTGTGTATAGGGAATTAAGCTTGGATATAAAGGAAATCCTTGTTAGGGTGATCCCGTCTTCTGTACTGTGACTTTGACACAGTCTTTATGAGATGTTTAATTTTCTATGGAATAAAACGGTGGGTGTAAAGTAAACGTTGATTGAGTTGCGGCTTCTCCTTAGATTGCAGCTAAGTCCTTATTTACATATTTTTCAAAGGACTTTGGCCGTTGCTCTTAAGGAGAAAATTGCGTTTGATGTTCACCTTTTATGAAATGACCCTCTTCTTTTCTTTTCTCTTCTTTTGTATTCATTATTTCTTGACGTTTTCTTTTCGTTTGGGATTATAATGTTAAAACCTTGGTGATGTTCTGAGAAATATGGAGATAGTGTGCGAATTACTGCTACCGATTTTTATTTAATTAATTGCAGCTACAGAGGAAATTGTGGGAGGATTCTGGGTAATTCTAGGTAATTATTTAATTATTATGTTGTCAATATGTAGGTTAGGTAAGTATAGGCGGCAGGCTCGTGCAAGGAACGTGGACGGGGACACACTTATCGGTGAAAATCATGAAAAAATAAGATTGCTCGTAGGCTTGTCAATCCATCTCCAGGCATTCCTGTGAAATGGTATGCAATAGACAGATTAAAGGGAGTCTGGGGGGTGCATGAGGAGATGGAAATGCAGCTTGCGTTTGAACTCTTGGATGTTGTATGAGATCGGCAATACTGACTGTGGAGGGTTGTTCCATAGTCGAGCTGTTCTCGAAAAGAACGAATTTCTAAACTGTGTCCGTGAAAATAAGGGCTGTAGACAGTGAGGATGATCCGAAAGGGCTAGCATTGTGTTGCGGGGAAGATATTCCGTGGAGGCAGGAGGTTATATAATTTCGGTGGAGAAAATGAGGTATATACTTGCGTACCATCAGCAAAGAAGTGGAAAAGCAGTTCCGGATGACAGTCGACATAATGTGTAGAGGAAAGGTCCGAGAAAAGAGCCCTGCGGTACTCCTGATGGAACAGGAAGAAAAGGTGAGTACTTATCTTGAGCTTGATGCACTGCGACCTGTTGGAAAGGAATGAGGAGAGGAGAGAGATAGCAGAAGACGAGAAATGGAAGAGAGTAGCAAGTTACAGCAAGAGATTATGATTAACGGTGTCAAGGGCTATTGAGAAATCAAGCAGAACCAACACAGAGGTCTCGTTATCATCCAACTTAGCTTGAATATCAGTGAGGGTCTTCAGGACAAAAAAATTACAAACTTATTGGCCTATAATGCCATGCAATTTGCCTACGCTTGGAATAAAGACTCTCCGCGGGGAGTGGCCAGTAGTGTAAGCAGTTTACGTAAATTGACATCAGTCAGGACCATACGTCTTCTGGAGCGAAATTGGCACTTCACTGCAACCAAAAAATTAAAATCTGGTAGGGCGCAATATGGCATAATCCACCGAGCGCAACAACGACAAGCGCCGGCCCTTGGTACGCAAGAAACGAAGGCTTCGTACAGTACGCCATAAAACTGTGCCACATCGTCATATGACTCTTTTGAGGAAAAAAAACTCACTAAAGTTAGCCTTTTTAAAGTTAAAGAAGCGGGTTCCCACCTCCGGGCTAGAAGTCTTCTCTGAATTGAAGCAAGAAGGAAGGGTGGCAATTGTCAACAGACGTCATGACTATTGGACTACTGTTATGTTGACTGAGTCAGTAAAGAATATAACATTGAACTGCCTCCATAATACATTAGTCATACCGCTCATTTGATACAAGCCGATCGACCTCTTCATACAAAAATGTTTGTAACACTTGGATTTTTGTGTGAAGAACTAGAAAAACTAGGGCTGCGTTCAGGGAGGTAGCTATCGTCAAAAACTAGGAAGCCAGATTGGCTACAAATAAGGAGGCCACTCCAAGCAAGAAGTTCGCCACCCCCAGGAGCTCTCGAGTCAGTGTAACAATCCCTCCGAAACACTTAGTTGGAAGAAGTTCAGCATTAAGAATGCATGGAACTAGGATTCTGTGAATGCTATGGCATTGAAGCGCTAGCCGTCGATGCCTGAAGGATCTCCTTAGTTTTTGGCCTGGTCCCCCTTACGTTTTGATAGTAGAGCGAAAGCGTCTCGAGTTCTGTGGAGCGGTGGAGTAGAAGCGTTTGCATGATGGGCTCGAATACGGGTACGCGGAACAAAAATCTTGGTAAGGGCACCAACAGGGCAGAAGCCAGGATCTAAAAGCAACAACAGGTCGTGCAGACAAAACAAAAGAAGCAACGGGCTTGGAAGCCCTTAACGCATTTATTCCATTGTGACGGGTTGGCAGATTTCCTCCCATGATACTGCTATCTCGTCGTCTGCAACCTTTGGCATCTCTCTGGGACCATTTTTTAGAGAATTGTAATGGCGATCATCTAATCTAGGGTTCCGCCTCTTATACTTCTTGTATGTCGAGGTCTAGAGGAAGAACTGCAGACTATTCCAGACAACATTTTGTGCTCCAATTGTAGGTGGCTCCTTTACTACGATGTTAGAGGCCCTTTTGTTGCCATTTCATCTCCCGTTTCTACAGTGACTGATTCAATCGTGATTGTTGTTGAGATTGTAGGCGACATCCTTCAGAACTGCTACAACTATGGCCGTTTTCATTAATTCAAAATTGCGCATATTTGCGTGCGCACTGACTTCATTAAAGCAAATGAAAAAAAAACTTGCATGTGCATAGACTTCATAAATTCAAACATGCAAAGCATATTAAAGCAAATGCCACAAGTACTTTCGGAAGTTTGCGCTGCTTTTTATGAAGAACAAGACTATAACGTCGCAACCTGTCATGCCAATAAGTTTAAAGATGGAACCGACTGAATTTCAGTAAGTAAATTTAAAATTGTTATAGTTGTTATTATTTATTGTTAATAAATTTTAGGAGCAGTGAAAATGATGTCATATGGAGTCCGGATACTATCAAACTATTAATTAGAAGCAGACTGGATTTAGAAGAGGACTTTGTGGGAGGAAGAAGAAAAAAAGTGTTTTATGGCGGCAAATTCAACAAGAGATGACAAAAATTAAAAATATTCCGTTTTCCATAGATGATATTAAAGTAAAATTTTACAATTTGCTTACCACCTATAAAAGAGTGAAGCAAAGACAAAATTCTTCGGGAAGCGGCAGAACAAATTGGCCTTATTTCGATTTATTCGACGAATTATATGGAAGTAAGCATTCCGTTCAACCACCGAAGGATATGCTGATTAGCTCTTTCAGCACTAAAAATCCAAACACCCTTTCGGATATAAACGATGATGAAACCGCATCTGGGGGTGAAGAACAAAGTGAAGTGCAGTTTCGAAATAAGAAGAAAAAAACAGACGACATTTTAAATTTTCTACAAAAACAGAGTGTCGTAGAAAAACAACAACACAATGATTTTTTGGAAATCGAAAAGGAAAAAGTGGAAATTGAAAAACAAAGGGTACATATTTTAAATGATATGCTAACAGTTTTTCAAGCGCTTCTTGTTGAACTTCGAAAATAGCTGAAATTTTTCTTTAGTTTATATTTTCTAAGTAATTGAATTATGTTTTTAATTTTATTATACTGCTGTGAATATGTTATGTTTTTAATAAATTTTATTTGAATTTTTCATTAGTGTTCTACAATAATATCTACAGATATCGAAGAAGGAAATTGTGCAATACATTTATATTGGAACAATCCATTCACAAATTGTATCCCTTTTTGTCACTGCGTCCTGCATTTCAATAAAACTTTCATCGTCTTCTGGTTCATGTTGTTGCTGCGATAAATCTAAATAACTTAAAGCTGCTATGTTTAAATTAGGCGAATTCATCCTTATGAAGTTGTGCAAAACAACCGCACTTGAAACTATATATTTTGCATCTGAAATCTTATGGAATGTGAGATAATTGAGAATTCTAAATTTTGATTTTAAAATTCCAAAAGCCTGTTCTATGGAGACTCTAATAGAGCTATGAAGCAGGTTGAAAGTTTTTTCTCTTTGTGATAAATGGCCGTTATCACGAAATGGGGTGATTAAATATGGCATCAGCGGATATGCCGAATCGCCTAATAAGTGACTGTTGTAGGGCAATTTTAAAGTTCCTGCTGCTAATGCCTGCCCGATTGGACTATTTCTCCATACATAAGCATCATGGCTACTTCCTGGCCATCCAAAGAAAATATCTCTGAACAGTAGGTTGTGATCACATATTCCCTTAAAAAAGATTGTCAGTTTATGTTAAATCAAATATAGTTCCAAAAACCTGTAAAATTAAAGAATGATATCCTTTCCGGTTGTAATAGCTTGAGCTATCTTGTGAAGGTGAGCGGATTCTAATATGTGTTCCGTCGATACATCCAGCTATTGATGGGAATTTATTTCCAGCCCTACAGTTTTCGAATCCATTAATAATTTCTGAAAATTCATCTGGAGTGGGCCATTTTATGTATTTTGCTGAAAGTTTGCTGATAACTTTGCAAACTTTTAAAATCATTTGATACACCCATCCTAGTGAATAATTAAATCTATCGGAGATTTTTCGCAACGAATTTTGGTTGCTTAACCACCAGAGTGTTATATATATGAAAGTCTCAATACTATCAGCTGGGCGTCCTTTTCCACTTATTTTGTAGTTTTTCTTAATTTCATCTACAAGCAACTGTAAAATATTCATTCTTTAATTGTAATCAAATTATAAAGGGTCAGTTATTTGATTTACTTACAAAGAAGCAATACCGATTCATCCTAAAATGGGAAAAAAAAGTTTCATCTGAAAATCTTTTTATAGTCTCAATATAATTTTCATTTTTCAGGATAACACTATTTTTCTTTCTTGTAAAAGCCATTAAACGGGAATTTCTATTTTTTCTTCTCTTTTGTTTTCTGATTACATATCTAACACCTTTCTGGTTTGTATGTTCACTTTCAGTACACTCTTGTAGTATTATATGGTGTGCGTTACTTACAATAGTATTTAATAAAACGCTTTTTCTGTTAATGTCCATTTTAAAAATAAAAAATAAATAGCGCTTGTATTCTTATTAATTTAGCATCTTTCACTAAAGAAAACTTAAACCAAAATAACAGTGGCAGTACAAATTTTGACTCAAATGGTAATGACATTTCCAAAAATGGTGGATTATGTTTATAAAGTCAAGTTTACATGCATGTGCAAGTAAATTTTCCGAACGCAGGCGCATGTGAAGTTGGCAATTAAGTACGCATATTGCGCACGCAAATATGCATTAGTGAAAGCACCCTATTTCTGTCCAGAAGTTGGATGTGAATAGGAGGTATGTATTTCTTTAAAGATGTATGAATGTTTTATGAAAAATTGAACTTAGGTCGTCTTTCAATATTCCGTATAAGCACTTTTAAAGCCAAAGTTCATGTTTCCTTAAGACATCTAATACTTTTCCTTCTAAATTGTAATACGCCAAAATGTATGCATGAGATTCAATGAATATCCCTACAAAATCCCGCTGCAAACATATCAATTCTGTTCAGGCTCTCGACTTTCCTTAATCGCCAATCGTTATTCATCGATTCGACGGCGTCTTCTATATATGCAACAAGTCCCCGTGGCAATATTCAAATGTTAGCCCTAAAAGCCTCTTCGCTACACACACACGCGCTATATATATGTAAGAAAAAAGATTGCTCCTTTTAGATATAAACTTGATATTATGTTGCTCACATCTTGTTTATGTATCCCACATCAAAATACCATTTCTCCCACACAGATTTGTACATTGTTGGGGAAATTGTGGTTTAAGTCTTCATTTTGCGCTTTCTCAAGGAAAATTTTATAACTCCTTCAAAATGGTAAAGATGGAAGGAAGAGACTTGTGTTTGAGCAGCGAAGAGCATTGTGTATTTTAAGATAAATTCGGGGTAAAACTTTTCTGGAAATATTATCAGAGGAACCCATTTGTTTCTGTGCCACTATATACGCGTCTATACACACCTCTAAGCGGATTATTTGCTTAAGTTGATGAAAATCCCCAGCAATGATGATAAGCAATTTTCGAAGGAAACTCCTCCAAAGTTGCGGGCTTTTTGTAAAGTTGATGAAAATCTGTTTCAGTTTAAACCAGAGGGAAATTTTCTACCAAATCATTCTTCGTCGTCTGCGGAATGATTCTCAACAATATTATTTTCTCAATTTGAAATTCATTTTGCAGCAGTTCACAAGATTCGGCAGTAATTGTTGATTCTATTTTTATTAAATTTTAGTTGTCGAAAGGATTTTGCGTTTTGATACTTGAGTGTCTGTTTTGGGAGGGACGTGGGAGCACCGATTCCAGTAGGCACAGTAGGAAGACGGCCCTGGCGAGCGGAGGCGACACAAAGTACAGGTTAAATTGAGTAAATAATCTCCAGCAGGAAACCCCTTCAGCCATCAACAAGGGCTCCTTGCACGTGACTTGTCGTGTGTAATTGGCAGGAAATTTCGTCCCCCTGTTGCTATATTGATAGGCCATATTGAACAGGCTTTTGAAAGATTATGAAATTTTCGATGATTGTGTAATATTCGAAGCCTATTCGAAAGATAACTGCTCACGACTGACAGGACGACAAATCGTACGAAAAAAAATCTGTTCTTGTAATCATACGATTGAATGGTTAAACCAGGAAAATGACGTATTTTATATGAATGTACCTTAACAAGGATACCATATCCCCACAGGACTCTTTTCAATCCCTATAAAATATGATTGATGAGGAGCTAAATTTAAACTCGGGTAAACTGTGTTATCTAATTTTTATATAGACATATATGTTTATATAGATTTTATGCTCGACTAGTCCTTGATCCTTTTTTTATATTCAATTTTATATTTGGTCATGGTTATTTTGTTTGGGTATATGAATATTATCAATAATAAAACGTGTGTCATTTCAAAGCCAATGGTTGTCATTTCAACAGATTTCTGAAATAAGTTGGGCATGTAATGTCATCAGTCTAATAGTGACGCAAAATATTTACATACAAATTATCCTTTTCATGCACAAATCTTGTATGTATTTATATTGGGAAAAAGGTTGTTTACGAGAATGTCTAGTACTTACGAAACGGGGGATTATATTTTTACGCAACAATTTATATGAGGGAATTGAGACATTTATGATTTATTACCAAGAGGGTTGTTGAAAACATTCTGTATGAAACAAGTTAACCACCCTAGGTCAGGCACGAAACCTAAGCGAAAACGAATTAGGCCTACATTGAAAGTGAAATAAATAAGGGGGTCTTGCATTTTGGTGAAATTAGAAGTTATGATGGTCGGATGTTTTGTTAATATTTATAAGAAATAGCCCTTTTAAAAGACTAATTTTAAAATACTGGTAATTTCCAAAAGCCGGCTGATAGAGCATTAATTCACCTCGAAACAAAGGGCTGGGGAAGAATTCAGAACGCTCTAACTCTCTAGCCTTTCAAGTTAATCAAGGGCTCAAACAAGGGCATGGGTTGGTGGCTATGTTATACAACCCAGCATTGTAAGCAATCATTTGAAAAACGTCAGTTTAACTTTTATTGATCGGATATGTCGCTGACATCTACATAGTACGTATGTCAGTCACAGAACCTAAAGAATATTACTCTGACATCAAAGAAGTAGGTCTGATAATCAATGAGCAGAAAACCAAAATAATGCCGAAGGCTCCAGTGAATAAACCATCGTTAGAAAGCAACATGATGAAAGATAAACATTAGTTAGTTGTAGTTGACCATTTTACATAATGTAGTTAGGTAGAGTGAATCATGGACGCTCACACAAAGGATGCAAGACGCTCGTTCTAAACTCCTTCGAAAGGAAAATTTCAAGAAGCTAATAGGCCCAATAAATCTACTAACCTTTATAAAACTTAACAGACTCGGCTAGGCTGGACAGGTTGCCATATGCCAGAAGGCAGAGTAGCAAAGAAAGTTTTTGCTGGTAGTATACAAGGAGAAAGATCAATAGGCAGACCAAGAAACAGAAAACTGAAACGGATGCGGAGTCACTCCTTTGTACCTACATCATACTGGAGAAGCTCAGTCAGAGAGCGTGGCATCTGAAGAAGAAGAATAGAGGAGGCCATCAATCGAGTTGAGTTGGGCTGTAGTGTCATGGGAAGGAAGGAAGGAATTATCAAGGTGATTATTAGAAAATGGGATGACGAACTTCATGTAGTATACAAAATAATGCAGTTATAAGCATTTTCAGAGTGTATTTTGCGTTTGGATAAGGTGTACCAAAACAGTTGCCCACATGTAGTTTTTTAATTTAATCAACAATGTTCGCTTTATTCCAACTGTTAGGCCAGAGCCGTGGAGGGCCCAAGGTAGAACCTCTGGTGCTATGCTACGATTATTTCTAATATATTCCCTTAACATCATACAGCTATCCACCACAACAGAACAAGAGATTTGCTTTCTGATTTGTTTAGCCAAGCGGGGCTCGCACCACCTATACATATTCCGGGGGAGCCGAACTAGGCATCGCCGTTACACATTTCTCAAACTCTTAACTAAATTCAAGTTTAAGCATTTTTATACTAGAAAACACAGGTCTGCCGAGACTCGGTCATTTTTTTGCAGCCAGCTCTTGGATTATAAAAAGAGATATGTTTCGTACCATAAAAAATATAATTTTCCTCAAGTTCTGGCCTTAAGAAGTTGATACCCATTTTTTTATAGCGAGCTGGGCTGGACCATTTTCGAAAAGAAAAGTGCAATGATTCGCTGGGTCCAAAATTAACTCCAAACAGTGACCTTGTTTTGAAGGCGTTAGTTAGGAGAGACACTAGATACCAAGTTAAACTGGTACTATTACATGGAAACACTTGGCATAAAGATTTCTGTGTGCTTACCGGTAAGCTTGTGAACCCACTTGGAGTCTACAACCAAACACCAAGTACTGGATATGTATGATCATCGTCAGGCCTATGGTAACCTTAATGGCTTAAGTGGAGTGGCACAGAATGATGCCTAAAAGTTTCATAACTAAATTAAGCAACATTAAAAAAAGATGGCTTCCCTTTCTATCACCAGGACCAACCACATTTTGCCGACGGCATTCGTGAGGACTCTGCTCAGTTTGATGCCACTCCCCATTAGGTATCCGCCATACACGCTGCGCTGAAGCCCTAGTCAATATTATAGAAGATATTACGCAGCGGGAATGTTATCGGACTACAATCCCGTTAAAATCTCAAAATTTCAGCCACCTTCCTTGCATGTACGCCATGCTGACATGCACTTATGAAAACTTAAGAAAGGTCTACAAAAACAAACGGATCTTTATTTTCTCTAATAGCCAACGCGGTCATGGGATCCTTGGAGCGCAGTAGGATAGATTTGTTGGTTTGATTTCCGGACACTGCGTCATGAGTTACCACTAATGGACGATAGGAAAAGCGAGGGTTTTGCTTCGAGGAAGATGTATCCATGGTTCATGAACATGAGGAGCATGAACTCGTTGTTTAGTTTGGACCCAATACCTTACCAAAATAAAAAGAAGAAGAAGATAACTGAAACTAGAATTTAAAACGCCGGGTTCGATTTGAGCTGTTGAATGATTGATAATGATTGTAGTATTCATTCAAAAGTAACAATATGAAAAAAGCTTTTCCCAGTTTACTCGTTAATTGAGGAATATAATAGCCCCTGTATATTAAAGTGAGTGATCAAGTTGAAAGGAAAACAATGAAAAAGATACATTAGACCTAATGAAAAATATTTATATAAATGTTATGGGATGTTATGTTCAATCCATAAACTTTTCAATGTGATTCAATTACTTCAAATATAAGTTCTCGTCGATCTAGGGTCTTCATCTACTTCGGCGGCTCTACCGCCCAATTCCAGTCTTGGCCTCCATTAGTTTCTTCCTCCAGACATCTGTCTCTCTGCTCCTTACGTCATCCATTTTTTTTAAACGTAAACGCAGTAGCTTGGAATATGTCGATAGTTTACACTCTTTGTATAAATCGAAAAATTCGTGCTTGTAGCGTATTCTCCATGCATTGTCTTCATTGATTACGCCGTATATCCAACGGAGAACCTTCGTCTCAAATATCTTTGGCTCTCTCTTCTAATTCCGTAAATATTTCTCTAAGGTCTGACAGTTATCTGGCAAGGTAGTTTAATCTTCGACATATCCTGCCAATTGTTTTGATTTCTTAAGCAGGGTTGCGTTCGCATCAATGTAGACTTTGCGAATTACTCCTTCTAGACGGAGAGCCCTTTGTAAACCAAGTTAGATTAGAAATGTATTCTTTTAAAAAAATCTCTGGAAAATTGGTGTATTATCGTTCATCTTTTTACTTCTCCCAACTCTACCTTTTATGATTGCAGAACTCTTTCCAGCTTTTTTCTGCCTTCTGCTATCGCTAGTATTTTTTTATTATTATTATTATTATTATTAAGGAATGAGGGGGCAACCCATATGGTGAACACTGCGGCCAAGTTAGGCCTATTGTGTACGTACCCCACTAGCGGAACAGACTATCGGCCTTCCGAATGAAGGCAAGAAGGTCTTTAGTTGATGAAGACCGGACTTGGGCAGGGCTCAAGAACTCTCTGATAAACGTTCTTCTTCTAAGCCAGATCAGAGCAGGACATTCACAAAGAATATGTGTGGAAGTTTCATCGCCTTCCAAGCAGAGTCGGCATTCTGTCTCTTGAGACAGTCCTAGGTTGTGGAGGTGGTACCGCAGTCCTACATGGCCAGTGAGATAGCCCACCAGCAGCCTTAGGTCCGGTCTGTTTAGAGTAATAGTGCCTCTTAAGGCAAAGGGTCTTATAAGATCTTTAGCCTGTCTAAGACATGGGACTGACTCTCAATAGGCTAGGTTTATTTTCTTAATCCACTCTTCTATCAAGGACTTGGAGGTGGACCAAGAGATGCCACAGAAGGGTTCTGGGCCTTGGAACAACGTCTCAGACCCCTCCCTCGCGAGGCTGTCTGCAGCCTCATTTCCCTCGATACCCCAGTGTCCGGGGACCCAGCAGAGCGAGACCTCGTTTCTTCTGGTCAGGCTCTGGAGTACGTCAAAACACCCTGCTACTATTTTGGAAGAAAACTTCCACGTTGAGAGTGCCTTGATGGCAGCTTGGCTGTCAGAAAAGATTTTAATGTTGGCGCCTTTCAGACCTTTCTCAAGGTTGAGCCTAGCGCAGGTCGCAATGGCATGTATTTCAGTCTGGAAAACAGAGGGCCACTTACCCATTGCAATCGAGACCTTGGAGTTGGGTCCTGCGGCACCAGCCCCTGTACCATGTTCCATCTTTGACCCGTCAGTAAACCAGTGGAGACGGTTTGGATCCCTAGGAAGAATAATTTCCTCCCACTCAGAGCGATCCGGGATAATTGCTTTGAATTTCCTTTGGAATCGCATTTGACTAACTATATGGTCGGATACGCGGCAGATGGAAATGCTTGGGATATCCATGTGTCCTTTGACCGTATGGGGCCAGTTGGATGAGATCTGAAGTCTCAAGGCACTTATGGCGGCGGATTTCCATATGAAGAGATGCAAAAGAAAGGGGTCAATCCAATGATTGCTTCCATTGCAGCTGTGGGGCAGGTCCGCATAGCTCCGGTAATGGAGAGGCAAGCAAGCCGTTGCAGCTTGCTGCACTTGAGGATCGACGTAACCTGTTTAGTCTTGGGCCACCAAACTATAGCAGTATAAGTGACAAAAAGGGGTCAATCCAATGATTGCTTCCATTGCAGCTGTGGGGCAGGTCCGCATAGCTCCGGTAATGGAGAGGCAAGCAAGCCGTTGCAGCTTGCTGCACTTGAGGATCGACGTAACCTCTTTAGTCTTGGGCCACCAAACTATAGCAGCATAAGTGACAACAGGTTTAACGATCGTATTGTACATCCAGTACATCATTTGTGGTGTAAGACCCCATGTCCTACCCAGAAGCCTTTTGCAGGCCCATATGGCCCTTGTGGCTTTGCTGATGACGTAGTCAAGTTGAGCGTTCCAGTTCAGCCTCTTGTCTAAATTTACTCCCAAATATTTGACTGAGTCTGAGTACTCAACTGTGGTATTCTGGATACAGATAGGACCTAGGTCCACTTTGTAGCGTTTGGAAAAAGGTACCAGGACAGCCTTATTTGGGTTGATTGACAGACCCTCCTTGGTACACCATCTTTGAACTTCTCGAAGTGCTGTTCTCATGACCTCTGTAATGGTCAAGTCAAACTTCCCAGAGACAATGATGGCAAGATCATCTGCATAACCGATGACATCGAAACCAGATTCAGATAGTTTGATCAAGAGTTCATCCACAACTAGTGACCAGAGTAACGGGGATAAGACTCCACCTTGAGGGCACCCCTTAATAGCCTTAACACTAATGGTGGAGACACCTAGGGTAGAAGAAATGTCACGATCTGCAAGCATGGCATTTATCCACTCAATCGTGTGAGGATCCAGATTTCTGAGAGCCAGTGCTTTAGGGTGAAAACATAGTGGAGCGGCGAGGCTAGAGTGTAGCGGGGAGCGTAGCTGTGAGATAAAGAAATCTATGTAGAATTCACAATCGGAGAGGGTAGCGGGTCGCCGCGGGAACCAGCGCCACTCCACGCAAAACTATGTTTTGGCGCGTTTGCTACGTGTATTATTTTCAACCCACTCAGCTACGCTCCCCGCTACACTCTAGCCTCGCCGCTCCACTATGTTTTCACCCTTAGAGATGGAATCATAGCCTGTGTTATCGAAAGCACCTTCGATGTCAAGGAACGCGCATAAGGCAGTTTCCTTAGCGAGGAAGGCCTTTTCGATTTTACTGACCAGGTGGTGTAAAGCAACCTCTGTTGATTTACCTTTAGAGTAAGCGAACTGGGAGCTATCGCTAGTAAGAGCAATAAGAATTTTCTGCACCATTGGAGATATCATCGTTATGTCGCGGTAGTATTGGACATAATTTGAAAAGTAATAACGGGAGTTGACTTTAGCGGTTCTTTTATTCTCCGTTCTACTATCTTTAGATAAATCCGTCAACAGTACATAGGGGCTTATCTCTAAACTATAGTCCCTCCTAAATATAACTGTAATGTTGTAACCAAATTCTTGTGAGTAAATGTTGTATGTCATATTTTGTATGTTGAACGCTTAGACTGGTTTCAGTTTTCCGACGGCTTTATCATAGAAGGCAATATTTGACAGTAAGTTCTCTAGCCGAGAGAACTAAAAGCGGTAATTCGGTTGTCGTCCCCCATCCAATAATATATCGATAAAGGCTGCTTGACTTTTGTGATCAAATCGAAGTAGTGTGTCTGAATATGTTAAAGAAAATAGTAGCAATAACAGAGAATGGCATTTCTGTGGCGATGGAAGACTATTAGAAAGAAATGATAACTAGGTGGAAAAAGTATAAAGGTAAACAGCCATGTTTTTAACCGGAGATCAACCCACACACCTTAATCTCTAGGATATCAAGATCCACGTTAGTACTTTCATCATTTTCATGAAATAAAGGATCAAAATATGCTCAAAGCAAAGAACAGTTTTAAAGAATTCCACTAACAGTATTCTCTTGATATTCAAGGAGTCGTTTTTAGTAGGCTCAGAATCAAAGATGGATTGCATTCTAAGAAATATTTTAATAAGACACCTTTTGTAAATTCCCCTCAAGTTTTAAAAGATTCCCATCATTGGATTTGTGGACGTGATGATAAGCTATCCCCACGGAAAAACCACCTACAGATGTTTTTTTCAAGGGTTTAACAACATTATTTCACCAATCTCCCCTTATTACAAAATCTCCGTTTTTGCCGACGGCATTTGAAAATTAATAGCTCCTAGTCGACCAACCGACGGCTTTCATCCCAGCTTATCCTTGCCGTTAAGTTACCTCAACGCCAGCCACAATGGTCGTTCTTTTTTTGGGGATATCTATGAGTTTTCGTGTGGCTAATTGTAATTAATTTCGTAAGTAGAACTAAATAGTTGATTAAATTAAAATTGCACCGGACCCGTCAAAGCATAAGTCAGGTAATTGTTGAAAGGCTTTCGTATGGCTCATTCCATATCTACGTGCATTTCGCTAATTTATGTTTCGTTGCTTAATTAACTTCTCGAGCAAAGGAAAGGATATTAATTTTTTTTTTAAATTTTGTATGTACTAAAAACCAGTATTTAGCTAGTTTTTATACCCATAAGCCAACTACCCGGTTTTATTTTCAGACTATGGAAACGAATCGTCTTTGTATGGGTTGGACACACCCATACCGAGGAAGAGTTGCGAGTGTAGATATAACTTCGTTCCGAGTTAGTGAATATTGAATTTATGTAGAACGTATAAATACCTACTACACATCCCAGTGACGTAGATTGAGGACTATATCATAGGTATGGCACAAGGATACTTAAGAGAACGAGCATTACTGAAAAGAGCCGAGCTTAACAAGGATGTAAACGATGTTTATGCCTACTCGAAATGACTATGTTCGACCGGTAATTGCTATTCGGCAGATTGGATTGGCAATAAAATATTGAATTAGACTAGGTGTCATCCCTGTATGTATTGTGTGTGTGGCGAAATATCATCGTCGTCTATCTTTCCGGCATGTACATAGGCGGCTGGGAGCGTTCTTCCTTTTTTCTTTCCTTTTCGTCCTTTTTTTTGTTATATTTGACACAACAGCATCAGGCAGCTGCAAACTCAGGACTTAGTGCACATCCCTTAGAGTAAATAAAATGGAGCTGTGTAATATGTGTGTAAGGGAGGAACACAAAAGGGGGAGAAAATATACAGGATTTATATGAAAATCTATTTTGCGGGCGCATAAGGTTGAAGCCAAAGAGTTGCTAACTGCTGGGTTTTTATTGTATTTGGAATTTCCATTTTATTACGTGTGCATCATGGCATATCATTTTGATTATCTTATCTACTTGGTATGTTTATCAGAGGTTGTTGAATACAATAAACGATATGAATAACTAAAACGGGAGGGGGGGGGGGGGGGGGGGTTGAAATCGTTTATCTGTTTTATGACGCATTAAGAAACAACTTTTGATTTGATTAAATTCATCGGGAGTTTATTGAAATAATTCAATTAAATACGAGAATAGAGAATAATCCTTGCGGTTTATATGCACCTGCATTTCTGCTGTTACGATCAATAATAATCTCTTGAAGGAGCCGTTACAGCTCCGTAACAAAAGCGGTTATATTTACGAGCCTTCAATGCAAAAAAACGACAATTGCGGTCCGTCTGAACGGTAATAAAAGCTGCACAAGGGTATATTACCGCTTTTTATCTATTTTTTTATAGTTCAATAAATAAATAATCTTCTGCAATTCTACTTCTGGACTGTAAATAAGCAAGCGATAAATATATAATCAATTTAATGCACCTGAATAAGGTAAACGAATTCAATTTAAAAATAGTGGGAAAAATAACCTCCGGTTGGAGGTATATTACTTACTCCTAAAAGTATGTAATGAGTTTCAAAGAGTGGATTCGCCGTTTATGACTAGGTTGAAAAGTTGAGTCGAGGTTGAGTTGAAATTTCGAGCACGGTATATGATGTCGAGTTGAGTTCAAATTGGGTTGAAATATAGTTGAACTAACATCAAAACATAACCACAAACTTTTTTGGTGAAATTCTCATTTATAGATACGTAAAATGTTTTTAAAACCATGGAAAGTAATCAGAACGAAATAAATCTATATTAATGTGGAAGCTACCCGGAAACAAACCTTCCGAAAGATAAATAAAACAAATGTTACTTCAACCCAATTACAACTAAACCTGCGTATATGTGGCGAAATATAATCTAGACCCAGGTAGGAGAGCTAAGTTGAGTTGAGTGGACCCAGTTTCAATTCGACCAACGTTTATAACTGGGTTGAGCCTAGTCATAAACGGGGTATATATTATCGCTATACTTATTTTTCATATCATTTATTCTTCTTCTTCTTCTTCGATGAAGTAAATGAGATAAAAGTACCGCGGTAACTTCATTTGGTTTATTGATTGATCGAGCTATCGTGGGACACTCACAGAAAACATGAAAGGCAGACTCGTACATCTCAAGGCAAAACCTGCAGATGTTATTGTCCGTGTTTCTTATCCTCCTTAAGTAGTATTTCAAGGTGTAGTGCGCAGTAAGTAAGCAAACTTCTTCTTCTTTAAGCTCTTTTAATCCCTCATGGGACATAGGGCGGAAAAGTAAGTATGCAAACTGGTGTCCTGAAATCTTTTCCACTCTAGGCTAGGTCCTCCAAGCTTTGGTTTGGTTCACCCAAGTGCGATCGGCAAGTACCCTCTAACCTCTCAATCGTGCTGTTCCTTTTCACGGGGGCTGCCCACTATTTATTCAGACTAAACAGTGTCACCATTTGAAGGTTGTAATAGGAGATTCGGCGTAAGCGAAGGGAGGTGTCATATCCGACGATCCGCTATCAAGTTCCACATCACCTCCTATAAGATGCTTTCATTATATTTTAAAATCAAACCATTTAACCAATGACTTACTTAAATTCCTTCTAGTTTCTTTTATCTAATATCTAATATAAACTTAAACTGAAAACTTTTGTACAATTTTGCTATGAACTGAAGTGTCCAATAAGAAGAAGTTTCCAATAGATTATCATCTCATCACCCTCCAGTCCTAAAGCTTGGTATGGATGGACCCACAACTTTTCTATTACTAGTTTCTGATTATCAGTTTGTGACTGCGGCATTCGCACTTACATAGTCTATCCATTTTCTTCTACTGCCACCTCTCAGGTAACACCATATAAAGAAAAGGTAAATTTTTAAAATATGTGCTTCGGACCAAATTAGTTCCAAGTTTTTCAGGTATTCAGAGTGATTTCTGAGTGCTGACAACTTGAATGTTTATCAATTTCTGTGTTGCGCCGAGGTCGTGCAGGGCGTGGAGAAGAATAAATCCCTCTGAATACCTAAAAAATTGTGTGAACCCTCCTCGTTTAGTTGGGAGTATTCCCGTTTCCGTGTCGTTTGTAGATATCACGTTATTTCTGCGTTCTATTTTTTGCTAGGCTGTGTCCGAGATCCAGTGTTGCTGGTTTCATTGGGCATTCACTTCGATGATGGAACGAAATCCGGTTTATGCAGTATGAGCAGAGGCAATAGTGGTATGCCTATAGATTGATAATTTATTCGGGCAGACCGAGAACGAGAAATAACGGATTTTCTACAATATCACGATCGATCCTACACCTCATCAAAAGCGAGAAAGAAAGAAGGATGATCATCACAATCCTGGAATTATACCTACAAGAATAGCTTAAGATTTAAGTACTCAATATTGGGGCTCTAGTATTCGGCTTCCATTGGTGGTTAATGCCATGTAAAGCAACTTGCGTCACCGTATTGTTTTTTGAGAAACTCCTTGAAAAATGGAGGAAATTGTATTTTTAGGCAATCGAAATAAGTGTTGCCAATTCATCTTATTTATGATTGAAAACCCCGTTTTTGCACCTGAGATTCGTTGAAGGCTTAGTTGATCAACAATTTCCATCCAAAAAGACTACAAACTTTTTCATTTACTTCAATTTTGATGGAAATCTTACTGTAAGAGCCCAAATGGAGATGTGAAAGTCATTTTGAAATTTCTTAATTCTTTTAAAAATACTTTTGGGGACAATGCACTGTCATCCAGAGCGAGTTTTTGATTGGTATAAGTTGTTCAAAGAAAGCACAGGACTTCGCATTTCGTATGGTTCCAAAAGCACCAATGCTCGAACAAGCATCGCGTTAATAATAATCTGTGAAACAATCAGGCCTATTCTGAGCTCCGCTGGAATCGATTACGCTAGAATTTTCTTACAATCGTATACTACCAATGACAGAAAATTCCAGCGGAGTTCAGAATAAGCCTGAATGATTTCTGGCTATCAAAATGACTCTCAACGTTTCGCCTCATTTAGCACCGTCTGACTTCTGGATATTCCTGAAACTCAAAAAAGGACATCTTTTCAACTAGATTGAAGAAATACAAGCCGAAATCGAAAAGAGTTTCGAAAATAATTTAAGAAATCAACGTCAACAACCGTTTCAAAGACTGGAAAAAACGTTGATTTGTATCCGAAGGGGATGAAATAAATTTGGAAGAATTCTAAGCCGTTTGTGTTTTATTGGAAAAGTCTTACTAATGCTTGATCACAGGGCTAAAAAAACTCTTTTTTCCTTTCATATTAGACTAAAAATAAGCTCTTATTTACCTAAATTTATCACTTTTGGGCAATGTCTAGTTGTAAGCTGGTTCGGAAGGAAGGGATAGAAGATAGGATAGATTAAGAAGAGTCTGGAGAGGTGCTGAAGTAAGCGACGTTGGACCTTACGTTTGAGCTACCATATGTTGCAGGAGTTTGTATGCCAAATAGAAGAAGTTTGCACGGAATCCACTATAGTAAATATCAAACCAAAAAATTTGTAACGGGGCTTCGATTTCGAAAATTCGATATCCTCAATAGCCAGCTGGATGACCCAGAGACGCAACCGTAACAAGTGAATCACACTAGCCTGTAACCCCACCAATACCATGCTAGGTGAAGACTCGACCTAAGCCCAAAACTCCGGGCAGGCTACTCTATTATTAACAGATTAGGCCGGTGATATGCCTAATTAGGACTATTAGTTTGCTTTACTGGCTTAACTATCGTTCAGAATGGAAACAAATAGCGAATGGGGTTCGAGACCCAGCGGCACCGACAGCAGCGTATCCGTTGCGGCGTTGTCCCGCTCGAACCGCCATCTAACGGATCAAAGAAGAAGAACTATAAACCTATATTTTATTAAATTTTAATCATTTTTGTCTTTACTTCGTAGGTTCATCTGAAGTACACGTATTTTTATAACATTACGGGCACAACATATTCCACAAAATTCAACAAGTTGTAGATATGCACTCGAACGATATTTTTAAAGAGTGTGCGATTTGTACACGAGAATAGTTTTTGAGGTTTTAATTGGGACCTGCAAATAACCGTAACTAAACAAATTCAGCAACAAGTTATAGGAAAAAATATTGCAGCTGCCGACAAGTAAAAGCTGGCGTTCAAATGCCGACGGGAGAGTGTTGCTTGCAAATGATGATTCAAATTTCAACCTGTTAAGTTCGTCTAAATTTTTATTGGGTATTTTTCATCATCTGTGTCTAAACTGAAGGGTCATTAGGAATAAATTATTAAAATACTAGAAATAATAGGGTTGGAATTTGTCCTTCCAAGAATAAACAGAGACAAAAAAACGAAAACATTGCAAAAAATTAAATTATTGAAATATTAGAAAAGTGAACATATAAACTGATTGCTGGTTAATTGAATATTTTTAATTGCTTGCACATAAGGGGAACCTTTTGTTGCTTCTACATAACATTGATAGTATATGATTGGAAAATTGGTGCACCAATGATGCATCTCTTGTAATATTGTAGTCCGCACCATCAGACTACCCACAAACCCCAACCTGGTGCCAAATTGTCTATGTATGGAAACTTGATCAAAAAAAGAAATCTATGACGTGGGTTGAGGTTCTACAGAGAGTACTCTATGCGCATGCCAACAAAAAAGGGTACTTTTTCCATTCACCTGCCGCACGAAGAAGCAACACCCTATAACTGTCTCATTTTCGTCGTGACGTTCTGGAAAATTTTTGCGAAAAATCGATTACCGCTGAATTGTAATTGCCCCACGGAAAAACGGGGGTAAACCAGCTGTCACCCACGCTTCAGTTTTAAGCAGCACTCAAAAGGAATAGGATACGCCGGATCCTGATAGATTCAAAATTGAACAGGAGTCACCACACAGTCCTTCGGAAGAGACAGCCGCGAGCATAGCAAAAATCATCCTTCTCGGTTCTGGAGCCATTTTCATTTTTAGTCCGAGTTTTAATTTTAGTTGAAAAATTTGTTTTTTAATTTTATTTTTTAGTAGAGAAAAAAATAAATATTGTATAAAAGATAAAAATAAAGTGAACAAAAAATTATAAATCAAAAGCAGGTGTTGAAGGTTTTGATTATACTAAAACAAAAAACGTAGAATTTTTCTTGAATGTAGTGCGAAGGGTGCCCGTATCCCAGTTTGGCCTGCGATTCAGATCAGGACGTCACAACTATGGATTAAACGCGATTTAGGATCTCGTTAGAGGTAAGTGGTGTGCCTGTAATCTGCTTTTATTTGTGTAAAAATATGCCATTCGTTTCGTGGGGTGTAAAATGGTGATTAGAAAATATTAAGGTTTGAGTAGGCGGGTTGGGTCCTCCCATATTGAACGCTTTTCCAAATCTCCTTGAGAGAAGAATTGTGTGTTGCTGAATTTTTCTATTCGTTTCATTGATGTCGTCATACCTTGTTTTTTTTCCTCCATAAAGGACACTCCTTGGCCTTATGTTAGGTTATCGACTATAGGATCTTGGCCTTGTCAGTTTAATATAGGACAGTTTCTAACGATTTTCTTAAAGGAATCCAACTGAAAATCTATAACAGATGTGAGAAATACGGATGAGTTGGACAATTCAGCAAAAGCAACAATGGCGGTGCTTACAATCAGCAACGAAACCGAATGGACAAAGGCAACCTGGGGAATGTTTTGGTAATCGAACGACCTGTTGACACTGTTAGGGTATGCCTAGGTTTTTTCATATTTCGTTCGTTCTAGTGGGAGATATGCTCTCTTCCATTGACGAAGAAGCCCGTTTTTGCCCGTTTTATGAGCGCCAGTGACGTACAACACTCACTACCTTGTTGTATATATGCTCATACACTGGGTGTGCAGAGGCGTAGTTATTAGTACCTGTTGTGTTATAGAAAGCAAATTCAAATTATTGTGTGTAGGTGTTAACTCGCTTTATGGTGACACCTACTATACTGCTACTAGCTCCCTGTTCTCTTTCTCTCTGTAGGTTATTATGGTGGGGTTGTTTGCATTCCAGCAGCAGCTATTATATGGGGATAGGTCAAAAGTCAGAACGTCGCCAATTTCACGGTGAAATATTTGTGTAGGACGGCAAGGATATAATAGAGAATAAAAAATTTACATAAATTTATATTAAATATGCGAAGATGCTCCTACGTGCGCTTTACTGTAACCAATGGAGAATGAATGAAGAAAAAACGAAATGCCTATGAAACAAAAATATTTTTAAATAAGATATTTTATTTTTTATCTCAAATATGCTCACACAGCAAAAGATAACCTTTTATCATTCAGAAAGGAGAAATAACCAAAAAAAAATAAAGGGGTATCCAGCCAGGACAGATGTACATGCTGGGTACATCCTCATCCTCAATTCGTTTTACGGCGCATCATATCGATTTTAAGCAAACGTCAGATGTTTCTGTCTGGTGCTACGACGTACTAAGTGGTTGCTCCAGAGATTTATCTGAAATTTTAAGAGTAAAAATAACGATTCATCGTTTATCTCAATTGGATGTGTTTCAATAAAAATGTGTCGTAATAAATTTTAGTGTTTTCGGTTTAGATAAAAAAATATAGATATATCATTTTAAATATTGCTACGTCGTAATGGTAGAGGGTATTACTTAGATAAAAACATATGTTTCGACTAAATGAAATTATAATTGGCCGGAAAAGTTTTTGGTATTCATATAATCCAGGATAATTGGGCATGTTTTAAGTTAATTTTGGTTTTGGAGAAGAGAGAAAAAAATATATAGATACATATACTTGTTCTTGCTTTGGTGCAATATTGCTGAGAGATTGTAAGGATGTGAATGTAAGTATAAATCCATTCAGAGCATCCCCCTATTTTTCTAGATGTAACTTATTGATTTATACTACATTTATCCTCCTACGAAACCTCCTCTTTGAATAACATTGTGTTGTATTATATGTATGTGATAAAATTTTATCTCGCTCCGAAAATCTACCGGTTTCGCTTACAGAGCGGGGCAAAATCAAAATTGCTTTTCTTTAGGTATACTATACATGAGCATCCCCGGTTTTATACCCCAACACCGGGTGGTGTCTCTCTCCCCGGCTTCAACAAAAACATATACACATACTGGATGCAGGGGGTGGGGGGAGGCTATATTGCTAATGATATCACGCCTCTTGTGTTTGTATATGTCTTATCGCCCCCACCCGGTTTCTACAATTTTGCCAATATATGTACTAAAATTTTATCCATCTAAGTAATGGTGACAAACAAACAGAATAAAAACATCCATGGACAACAATAAAAAAATAAAAAAAAATAAAAAAATAAAATGGGTATAACCAAAGAGACGCCATGATTTTCATTTTTCGGTGTGCACTTATTGCATGTAGAGAACACTTTGCGGGCCAACAACTGTTTAAGTGTGCTTCAGGATATTTTTCAATGGGGCGGAATTCTCAGCTTATGTTACACCCTTCATCTTCGTCACCACCACCGCACCCCAACCCACCCCCCCCCCTCCCACCACAAAAAGAACACTTTTATTTACTACTATTATACTGGGAGATGAAAAGCAGAGCATCAACCAACGCGGCGGGGGGAAAAAAGAACAAAAATAAAAATTTGCGCACACAATAGTGAATAACAAATTTGAATTAGGGTGGGATTTGATCCTTGTTTGTCTGACAATAAAGGAGACTTTCATTATTTCGGCTTAAGCTCCTTTTGCTCCTTTGATTCGTTTCTAGCGCTTAAGGCAGCACAGAGCAGCAGTTAGCAGTAGCATAGCAGCACACACATAGCTCAAACAAGAATATGAGGGTTGGAATTTGATTTTCAGATTTCATTCCGTATTCAGATCCCAAATTGAAAGGCTGCCTGTGCTAGCCGGGATGTGCTAAGTGTTTTATTGTATTCCAATCCTTCCACTTCTGTTGTGGGGATTGATAAGGGAATTTAATTAAATTAGTGTGTAAAATAAATTAACTGTTGAATAAATTTTCTATATCCTTATTTTTTTTTGTAAGGATAATTAAAAGATATTAAATAAAATTTTAAAGTAAAAGTGATGTGGAAGTTAAAAAGGAGAAAGAGAAGAAAATTCGTGTTTTCAATAGTGCATAACTGAAGATTTAATTTTTCATATTATGTGAAAATTATACGGTAAGAGTCCTTGATTTTATTTTCATAAAAATTAATATAAAAAAAAGTTGTTTTATATCGTGTAAAAATTATTAATATTTTTAATTAGTAAAATTAGTGAAATTTTTCAATTTTTTATCTTGTTCTCTATTTGATAAATTTGTATAAATATAAATAATATACATATGAGGGCATCTTATGTTAATAGAAACAAGCCGCCATAAAATATATAACCACAATTATTTCTGATAGCTATGCTTAATTAGAAGATTACAAAAAGAAATTAGTTTCTTTTTCTATTAACCATAACTGTTCAAGAAACATATTGTCCTATTATTTTCTTGTTAGAATTTTTCTTCCAACTGTTGAGCATTTAATTATTATAAAAATGGCAACAAAATGTAAGAAGTTGTAAAGAAAAGCGAGAAAGTAGTTATTTAATATTAATATAATATTTATGCTTTTATACATTGGGATCAGTTTTAATTAATAAATAGAATAAAAGAAACCGAAATCATATATCAAACGTTTTAACAATATCCTTTCATTTCAATTGTTTCTTTAGAAATCTTATTTATTTTCCTTAATTAAATGAAAATATAGTAAATTTACTTTAATTACGTACTACTTAAACAATGTCCAAAATTTTCTAAATTAATAGTAATAATTTTCACGATTATTTTAAAATGAATTTTCATAATTTTTTCATAAAAGTATATTGTGAGTCCGGTTAAATCATAAAATTACCAATATTCATTAGTAAATACCCTTATTTCTCTACGAATAAATACTATAACTTTATTTTCAAAGTTATAATAATTTAAATTACAATTTTTATATCCGTAAAATAAGAATTATCACAACATCGTCTTTCGTTCAATAAAATGAGATTTCTAACTCCTAACGCTATGCAATTAAACTTCTTTCATCTTCCACAAGTAGTTTTAACTTTTTGAATGTGGAACTACATTTTTAGTGTGATAAAAAAAAAGACAATTCTTGTGTAATATTCAATATTCAATATGTTTAGAAGCAAATTAATATTTTAATAATTTAATTTATACTATTTTAATGCCGTTTAATAGTGGAAGAAATTTAAATCTTCCGAATTATGGCTTCTATATTAAAAAAATGTTTTTTGTTTCCATTATCTTCGTTATTTGTCGAAGAAAACTTACCATGTACCAAATTTTTTTTTTTTTTATGATAGTTATAGTGTTTTCAAAAATAAAACCACAATAGATTAAGTAATTTTAAATTTAAACTACGTATTTTTTGATTTGAAATGTTCATTGGAAAATATGTATCATTATAGTATACTTCTATTTCTCCGTATTCATTTTGTTAATGAACCACTTTGTTTAAAAAGTATAAATCAAGTAAGGATGCCCGAGATTGAGTTAAATTCAGTAAATGTAAAGAAAAGTGTTATATTAGATTAGTAAGTCTTATTTAATAAATTGTCCCGGTGTCCCGAATCTACATTATAAAATTAATATTTTTTTGATGCTCGTCACTAATTCCGTTAAGTTTCTTCTGGAATTTTTTTTTCAAAGCTCCTTTTATGATAATTTTGAGAGATTTCTTGCTTTCAAGCTACTTTCTACCACTATATGTAATGTGCATTGTCTAAACTAGAGTTTCACTTAAATTATTATTGGGATTTCAAATCAAGAAAGCGCGCCCGCCTCAAAATTCGTAAAATACAA
The DNA here is from genome assembly GCA_949987705.1 of Thereva unica. Lineage (NCBI taxonomy): Eukaryota > Metazoa > Arthropoda > Insecta > Diptera > Therevidae > Thereva > Thereva unica. The sequence goes on from OX465285.1 coordinate 96,139,405, forward strand.
TGTTATGAAAAGACAAATTATCTTGTCGAAATTTTCAATTACCTTCAGGTCAGTCTTCTCCAAAAATGAAATTAAAACATTGCCCATATATGAAATGTTCTATTTATCTAACAACTTGAACCAAAGAGCTGCTGTTCGACATTCTATATGAAAAAATATAGATTGTCGAACAGTACAAAGGGGCTTCCCCTAAGCCTCTAGTCTATCACATAAAAAAAAAAAAAAAAAAAAAAGGAATCTAGTATTTTTTATCATGGTCTTCGATATTAATTTATACACAGTAGTTATTTTCGTTATTTCAAAACATGAAGTTTTTGTTTTCCAATATTGTCTACTTATTTTTCAGTTAGAAAAGAAGTTAACTTTAAGGCAAAATTTTATATATCAACACAAAAATCGTCGATATTAGAACAATTTTTCACCCAATCTCTACCCTTCTTGAAACACCTCTAAACGACTGGTTTCACGAATGAAAAGTAATCAGACTGGATTGTAGTAGAATCTACAAAATTTCCAGGCAACACTCCCTTAAAAGATTTTGTTGGAACCTATTTTACTAAAAACTTAAGTAGCAAACGATCCGAAGTTCAAACTTATCTTCGTTCCAAAAATTCGGCAGAAGCTTGCCAGTTTTCTAGAGCCCTGATCATCTTTCAGCTGTACTTTACTTTCCTTCAGTGAATTTATCCATTTACAAACCGTCGAGTTTTAAAACGCAAAATTTTGCATTCTACTTTTAACAATACAATTCACCGACACGTTCGTGGACTGAAATAGAAGGAAGGTCAGTGCAAGCTTCATAAAAGATGTGACAGTACTTCGTTTTGAAGTTGCTGAATTGCAGACGCTTCTTGCGGTCCCGGTCAAGAATGAGTTCTATTGATGATGTTGGATAGAGCTCACGATCATAAAAACTAGGTCTGGAATGTGCTAGGCTTATATTGTCGAAGTTGTAACAGTAAAAGTATTCTCAACAAAGAAGTTGTGAAAAAGGGTTGTTGAGAGCAGATCTTTTATAAAGATTAGAAAAAAGTGTTTGTTACAATTGATACCTGGGGAACACCGTAAGATATGGTGCGGAAATTGGATTCGACACAATCTAGTACTACTTTTATTGAACGTAGAGATAAAAAACCCTCAATAAAGTTGCTTAGAATTGAGGGACACTGCTTGGATTTTAGCCTACAGAGTTCTGTTAAAGGCTTTGAAGATATCTAGTGTAACCAGAGCTGACTCGCCAAAGTTATATGTATATATATAATGATTGAGGTGCTCTGTTCTGTTAGCCAAACAAGAAAGTCGTCAGTAGAAGAATAGATATTTCTTTAGCGAGATTAATTCTATCGGCAGTGCACCGCAATGCATTGCCAACTGGATTGGATATTCTAGTAAGCATCTGATTCAAAAATCGTCATTCGGTCGACAGTCTGGGCGTTTCCGTTTGTTTATTCTTCGGAACGGAGTTTTGTCACGGTGATCGTTCCGCCGATGTAGAACGATTTGTTGGCGCATTGAAACGTCTTATCGACTCTAATTACAATTTTGTGATTATCCGTCAGTAAAAACATGTGTAATTTTATTTTAATTTAGGCTACATGTGTTTTTCCGGATTTTGTATCAAATGAAAACGTTCATTCCCGGGAGTATAACGAACCAAACAAGAAAAGAATTAAATAAATACATATGTTGTTCGAATCGCGAGTTATGGTCTTCAGTTCAACTAAAAATCCCATATAAAAAGCACTTTCAGTTTTTCCTAAATTTTCCAAATTGTCCGTGAAATTTTGTTAATGTTCTTTCCCTAAAAACCTTATTCGGACTATTACGAACATTTTTGAAAAAGAGTAACTAAATCGGTCCAGCCGTTCTCAAGTGATGCGCTTACCTCAGTGAGCTCGCAAAAACAGATGGGGAATGTTATGCAGCCCGTTAGTAACCCAATGTTCAGCAATTGTTTTAAAAATACTTCTGTAGAGTAGTCGTTCTGCAATTCAACATGCATGTTCATACTTAATTCGAGTGTCCACAAAACGGACGACTTCAAACATGCATTAACCAAACACCAAACCGTTTTTGATTGTTTCGCAGATCTACCATCGTTCAATCTAATGCCTAAAAACGCCATGTGCGAGACGAAGAATCACAATTCAACCGAAAATAGACAAATGATTTATTTTATTGTTTCTATAATTTCATTTTCATTTAGGCTGGAATGCGTTTATTCTGATTTTTTTTTTCAGATCTTCCAGATCTGGACCACAGCTTCACTTATCTGGAGCAAAACTATCCTATCTTTCAATCTGGAAACAGCCATACAGATTCTCAATTTTTCATTTAAATCAGTTGGGCGGTTTTGGAGATTAGCGTGTGCCAACATCGTGGCACGTAATATTTATATATTATGATGTAAGAAAATCACTTGTGGTCATCAATTAGAGGGTCATTTAAAAAACTCGTACAAAACGAACCACAAATTTTCCCGCCACACAAATTCCACTCATCCAAGCCTAAAAATACCAAAAAAAAAATCACCACAATCAAACTCAACAACAAAATTTATTAACCTTGAAATAAACCGATTATATCTGCTGATTTATTCCATATCCTTGCCGTACAACCTGCCGATATCCATGCCTAATGTTTTCAAAGAAATGCGCATTCATAAATGCGACTGTGTGCGTCCAAAATAACAACTAAATTCGATAGTTGCGGTTGTGGTGTGGTGAAGTGGGGGCGGAGCGGAGGACATGTTAAATTTGAAAGTAATGAGCTTATCCTTCTACAGGAAACGGAACCTATATTTAGGTGGCTTGATCCTTTGCGCCGCCATTCATCGGGATGTTGTGTGGCTATGAATGCGTGAAATTTAATTGACCACCAAATCCTGCGTAATCACACGCGAGTGTATTGGTTTTAAGTGAATAATTAATTAATAAATTAAACATGAGTTTATGAATTAGAAGGTTAAAGTTAATGAATGTTGAAAGTGTTCGAATTGAGAGAGATTAATCAGCTGTGGGACTAAATGGATTGCTTTGGCGAGCAGCCCAATTATGACTAATGGATTGGGCACCATTGGTATTTCTGTTACAGGGTCTGACGTATTAAATGTCCTGAATAATTAAAGAGCATTGTGTCCAGCTATTGTGCTTCGGAAAGTATTTACGTTCGTTTCTGTCGGTTAGGAAATAATGCGTAGTGTAGTGATAAAATTTAAGGACTCGTTAGCCCAAACATAATATTTACTCATAGAAAATCCTTTTTTGTATATTATCACCCAAAATAACCAGCACCGTTTTTTTTTGTTCCCACGACCCAAGGAGACCCTTTAATTTTTTTTCATACTTAATAAGAATATCCAAGGGCTTATTTCATAAGCCCTTCTTCCACTTTGATGCCTTCAAATGGCGCAAAACACGTGCAAAGGACGAAAAATTCTTCCTAAATAAATTAATGAAATTATTTGTTTTCCAACGAAACATTCGAAATCGTATAACAAAGTACATCCACAAAAATTCTCTCCTTATGTACATACCGCAAAAACAGTCCGTCCAGCATTCAAGGGCATCAAGGACATCAATTCAATTATATCCTAAACTTAATCCTGATTGGTAACATAAGCTTCTCTTCTCTCTTTACCACAATAAAAATTTATACACACACAATTTTTTTTTTGTTGGGGTCACCAGACTCAAGACAGAAAATATCTTGATTGTTAGAAATTGCGGACGTGTCCTTAATAGAAATAACGCCTCCGGACTTAACAAATAAAGGTCCTTTATCTTAAGTCCTTCTCAGTTTTAATGGAATACAGAAAAAAAAATGGAATTAATTTCGCGGTTATTTACAACAATGAACGTGAGTCCTTTTGATAAGGAAATTTTATCTTTATTCCAGATATGAAATTTCACAATTAATGTTTTTTGTGTGTGTGTGTGTGTAGGTGAATTGCGAGATCTTGTTTTAGTCCTAGGGAAAGATAAATTAATTAAGATAATTTGAGAAAGATAAATTATTATTATAATTAAGATGTATATAAACTTCGAAGCGGAAGCCAGAGATATTTTGTATACATGTTAATTAGGGATGGTGTAAACAGGGAAGTTTTGGGGAATTTTGTGAAGGATTTTGATTATTTTGCAGCGCAAGCAGAGTGAAGTTGTATCAAATATTTATTTTTTGTGCCCTAAGATGATTAATTTTTGCTAATTTTTAATTTTATGTTGGAAAAACATTTTGAAAATCTGCTGTAACATTTCATTTAATGCAAAAGAATCGAAATTGTTCATTTTCCATATGGAAGCCAACTAAAAATTCAGGACTGTTTTGTAAAATGCATTTCATTTCATTAATAACATGCAAATTAAAAACCAATGTCACGTAAGCACAAGCAAATTTCCACTGGGATACCAAGGGGAGTCGAATTTGAAACTTTCTAGCTCTTAGCAAAACCTGTGAAAACCTTGAAAATTTCATTACGGTGTTTTTGTATAATTTTAAAGGTAATGAAATTGTCAGACGGTATGGCACGAGCGGACGATAAATGAAGAAAATAGACTCTGTGGGTTAAGTCTTTATGAGAACAACGTGTTTATTCCATTCAAAAACAAAAACTAAATATTTTAAAAAATTAAAAAGTCGTCTGACTTCATTCCCGGTTCCTTGGATCCTTCTCGGTCTTTTTAGTATTTCTGGCAAGTATCGAGTTTACAGTGATGGCGGTGACAGCTCGTCCATTCCTGACTTGAGGGTGGAGACGGCTTCTTCATCCTCATCCGACTCGTCGATTTGGTCTAGATCGGGGCTCAGGTGACACCAGGGCTTCAGTTTGTCGCTGGTATATACCGAAGAGAATCGGCGTTTCCTTGGTGCGGATTCAAGATCCTCGATGACGTAACGATCATGTCGCAAGACCTTCGCAATGATGAAAGGTCCTCGGTATTTCGGGTCTAATTTGTGTGAGTCGCCGGTTGGCGAAGGGACCGCTTCAATGACAACTAAATCACCTTCTGCGTACACGACTGGTGCTTTATGTTGGGCGTCGAACCTTGTTTTCCACTTGTCGCGGTCTCGATGTGCGATGAAAGCCGTGTACTGCTTGGAATCTTCGTGGACTGGGATTTGGTAGTATCCGGACATCATATCCAATGTCTTAAAATAGCGATAACCTGAAATCATGGCCAATATTTCCTCAACGGTTGGCATCGGGAACGGCATTTTGACAGTGATAGCATTTAGGGCTCGGTAATCAACACACATACGGTCTTCTCTATTTGCCTTCTTAACGAGTACAATGGGTGATGAGTATGGGGACGAACTTGGTCGGATGATGTCGTGCACTAGCAAGTCATTTATGATGTTATCAATCACTTCGCGTTTGGCAAATGGGACACGATATGGTTTTTTATTTATAGGTTGATTTGATGTTAGCTTAATAGACATAGTTGTTGTTTTGCATAAGCCAAGACGATCAAGAGATTCGCCAAAACAATCGGAATGGTAGCTGATAGTGTTTAGTACTTCGTTGGCCTCATGCTGCTGCAGTTGTCCTATATGAATATTATTTTTATCGATTTGTTCAAATCGACACGCTGTTGGTCCTACGACTAATTGGTGTTGTTCGTCACTCAGATAATCGTTGCCAAGTAACACATCGTGGAACAGCATGTCATCGTTGACAACTAAAAATGTAGTTGTTGATGTGCGGTTGTCAGCTTCCACGCACGCAGTTATCGATGAACTGCAGTGATATTCTCCTCCGGCAAATCCTTTCAAAACAAATGGCTCGGTTTCTACGGTGGTTGCAAGTTGGTTGGCTATTGACTGGCGTATTAGTGATTTATCGCTTCCAGTGTCAATGAAAGAATTATATTTATGATCGTTTATGGAAATGGTTTTCAGACGGTTGTCGGGTCGGGTTTCTCCCGATCCGATTGTCTTTACGTTTCCGGTTTGTTTACCTTTCGCTTCGGGGCAAGTGGCATCAGTATGAGTCGTTCGTAGGCAGATGGTACAACGAGAGCGTCTTTGTGGTTTTGGGCAATTCACGGACAAATGCCCTGTCTCGAAGCAGTTATAGCACACTATGTTAGTGCTGGAATGTTTCCTTTCGGTTAATGAAGCCTTTGGGTGTTGAGGAGACGATTTCCTTTCAGGTTTTTGCGACGATTGTGAGACTTGACGTCTGTCGGTGCCTGATGAACTTGAAGCTCTATTAGTTAAATATCTTTCGATGGCGCATCGTAGATCGTTTGTGGACTGGAAATCCATACTGGCTAGTGCATTTTGTAGGTCACAGTGTTTAAGACCGTTCCTGATATAACGGATGATAGCTGCGTCGTTCACTCCATGCTTGTTTCCCAATGCACGGGTGCGATGAAAATAATCAATGATGCGCTCACCCGGACGTCGACTGCAATTTATAAGTTTTATATGAATGTCGGCTTCGTTATCAATTTCACCAAAATCCTGACACAGACTGGAAGAAAATTCGTACCATGTGCGATATATCTCAGTTGTTGAGTCTGCCCAAATTCTGGCTGGTCCTCTTAGCTTCGATTGAACAGCCATTAGTACATTATGTTGATTCCAATTATAGAAAGTTATGAGGCCGTTGATTCTGGCAACAAATCTTTCAGCGGACAATGATAATTCATTGGATGGGTCAAATTCTGGTAATAAGTCCAGCATTTCACGAACAGACATTTCTCGTAAAGAATATGCAACAGGAGTTGACGTAATTTCAGAGCCTGGATTTATATTTGCTCCTAATGTTGGCTGTGTAACGTTGACGTTCAATGGCAGATGAGCAACATTAAAATTTGACGGCGGTGGAAAGCTGGCGTTTGCCGGCGAGAAGGCATTGGTAGTTGACGGAGCTATGACATTACCAATTGACGGCGGTGTAATGTTGGCGGTTGACGGCGGTATAATGTTGGCGGTTGACGGTGGCGGAGCGCTAGTTGCTGATGACGCAACAGCGTTGACTGTCAATGCTTTATTTGAAGTTAGGGATTTAACCTCCCCCATTACCTCTTTTAAAACTTCCCTAAGTTTTTCGATTTCGCTCCGCAATTCTCCCAATTCTCCGATGTCGGCGGGTAAGATTTCCTCCTCGCTGTTTACTTCGTCTTCATCGAATTCATCTTTACCGAGATCTTCATGAATTCTGTTCAACAGAATTGCTTTCGTTCCGGTAGTTGCCAGGCCATGCGCTTGTAAAATTTTCCGCAATTGGGTCACCCTTAATGTGCTGGCTTTTACCAACACCATTTCGTCTTGACAAATGCTAAAACGAAAGTTAGCGAAATTTTATAATTTTAATGGTACTCAGCGGTTAATCCCAATAAATCCCACTTCTGAGATGTCAGACGGTATGGCACGAGCGGACGATAAATGAAGAAAATAGACTCTGTGGGTTAAGTCTTTATGAGAACAACGTGTTTATTCCATTCAAAAACAAAAACTAAATATTTAACAAAATTAAAAAGTCGTCTGACTTCATTCCCGGTTCCTTGGATCCTTCTCGGTCTTTTTAGTATTTCTGGCAAGTATCGAGTTTACAGTGATGGCGGTGACAAAATGAAGGATTTTATAATTTTCTAAACAATAGTGGATACCATTTTTACATGGGGATTTTTTTATATGGATAGGATTTGTTACCCAACTTCTTTTTTTTTACTTTTCTATTAAGGTGTTGGTTTTCATTTAAAAATAGAGAAGAAAGGAGGTGGTTACACAGGAATAAAGTTTGTATTTTAGTAAAAAGTGATGTGAAAATGAGTGATGTAAAATGGTCAAAATTGCGTAATATGGGAAGGAAACATTTCATGACTGCTATAAATATATTTCTCTGATTACGTCTTGAGTTTTGGTTTAGCTTTTCTTCTTTTTCTTGCATGATGGTCGCCATTTGGACCTATTACAACACATCTCCTCTACCTCCGATTTGTAGGTCAGACCACAGGCCAGACCGACAGTTCGCCTAAAGTAGTGGTGGGCAATAGCAGCTCTTGAGAGCCTCAGAAACTGCAGATGCAATTCCAGAGCCCTCCTATTGTGCTTGTGAGTTCGATTAAGAGAGGTATAAGAAAAAGCTTTGAGTGAGATATAAAGTTATAAGCATAAGCTTTATTGGTGCTTTGGAAATGTCTACTGTTGCGCAGCATTAGTCAAGAGTTTATCGTCCAGAATAGTCTAACCAATCTGACTTCTTTGTGATCTAGCATGGAATAACGGGATTCTGTGTCTATATATCGCGGAACAGTGATAAAGAATAAGAAGGATCAAAAAATTCACCTAAAGGAACAGCCTGCATATACGAAATCCTCTGCTATTGTGATCCTTTAAAAATGGTAATTTGTGGCCCACTATCCAGTAATCAAGCGAACCACTGTCTATATTTATCGTATTACGACCACAAAATTCTCCTATCTAGAGTGCAATATCGATTATCGAAGCTCTAGTAGGGGAGAAGTGGTATGAAGGAGTCAGGTTTTGAAAGAGCCACTTGCATTATTTCGGTATACCGGAATAATGCAAGTGGCTCTTTCAAGACCTGGCTCCTTCATGCCACTTCTCCCCTACCCCGGTTTTACCGGCCCCAGTTAAATAAAGCTCATTTCAATCCGCATAAGTGCCTTCACCGGCTGGCACGTTCAGTTCGTGCTTGAAATTGTTGTTGCTTTTTCGCCAAACGTTAGAAATGCAAAAGCTCACTGGAATGATATTCCAATATTTCAATTTTGTACTCTCTTTTGAGCGATCTTTTACTTCCAAGCTCGATTTCATGTTCTGTTGGGCGAACTCAGGCTTTATTTTTCCGAGTGAAAATGTTTGGAACTCAGGCAAAAATTAATGTTCAGTACACCAATTTGCTCGAACTTGCGCAGTTCGGCCGGTGAAGTCGGTATATAGCGGGAAAACTAGTAGAGAAAAGGAACTGCCAACGCCAATATACCTTTTTTGCAGAATATGCTCGAATACAAGCTTATTGTACTTTTAGACGATAACAGGAGAGGTGGCAAGAAATTACGATAAGGGAAAATAAGAAAGAAGGATTTTTATCTAATTGTGTGAGGGGAAAAAATAAGAACCATTAGGTACACGGCGTTTAATCTAATCACGGACGTCTAAAATGGTAGTTAGGCACTTTGACCTTTAGTCTACCGAGGTCGCCATCTAACCGTGCTGAGAAATGTGCAGAAAGAAACATGGAGTCTACATTCATGTGCGTGAGTGAGTAGATCAGCCGTTTGTGCTCCGCGATTTTTAACCGCTTGATCACTAAAAAATTAAGTAAAATTTATAACATTGTGTGTCCTGTTAACTCCTCATTTGTCGCGTTTGGCTTTGTTACGAGTTTGCTTCTTTATATTAGCAGTTTATCCCTCGAAGAAAAAAAATGGAGAAGGCTAAAGTTCCCGCCAAACTGCCTCCTAAAAAAAATCAGCTGCAAAATTCATCACCGGCAACTACCAGAAGCACTGCTAGAGCAATTTCTGAAAGTGGCTGCGGATCGAACACCATCGAGGAGCTTCTATCAGCGCTTGAAGCGAGAGTTTCTGCAAAAATGGACGACCTTGCGAATCAATTAAAAAACTCCGAAGCTCAGCTTCTGGAGCATTTAACTACTTTTAAAACTCTCACGGACAGACTGGATTCTATGGAGCGCCGTCTAACGGATGGGCTGAGCAGCATCTCTGACTCATGCCTAAGTCAGCTGACGGAGGTTAACAAAACTGTGCAGACTCTCGAGACTAAAGTCTCTAGAATGCAAAAACGGATGACGGAATTTAATATCGATGTCAACAGCACCAACAGCCAGTTCACCTCCTTGAAGTCCGATCTAGCTGATGATGCGAAACGATTCCAGAGGCTGAGTGACGTCATCATCAGAGGGATCCCAAGGAAGGCGGAAGAGGATCCACTGAGATTTATTAAAAGCATATCAGCTGATGTCAACCACCAACTGTCACCATATGTTGATGCGTTTCGCCTCAAACGGGGTAAACAAACCGGCGACAACCCAATTGTTGTTAAATTTTCAGGCCTTCGTGAAGCAAAGGCCTTTATGACTGCTATACGACGTAGCAAAAAAATGAAGTTTGCTCTCAACAACCTTGAGGGCTTTACAGCTGATTCCCCGGTATATATAAATGAAAGCCTGTCACCGCACAACAACAAATTGCTGAGTGCTGCTCTGAGGATGCGTAAAATGGGACTTTTGTATGGTGTTAATACCTTTGATGGATTTGTGCGGGTTTCTTATAGGAAAGATGACCCCCCCTTTATTGTACGTGATCTTGCTGAGCTGGAGTGTCCGTCGGTGGAATCGTTGGAGCCGCAAAATGCAAGTGTATGAATGCTTACCAACGTTCTGTTGTTTTCAACTAATTTCTATTTTTTAGCTTATTTTCTATTTTCTGTTCACCTTTCTATTGTAATTTCATTCATTGTTTCATTCTTTGCTGTTATTGTTCTTTTGGGAGGAGTGCGACTTGCAAGTATTTTTTCTCGTTTATTATTTTATTTAAATGTTTATTTTTGGTGGTCCTTGCATTTTAAGATGTGCTTCTTTATTGTTTTTTGCCATATCCGTTGTGCCTTTTGTCAACATACCTTGATTCGCGAATTTGAGTAACAGTGATGCATTTGCATTCCAGCTGCAATAACAAGGTAGGAACATTACTTAGAATTTTCAGTTCTAGGTATAGTGGCTTTAAAATCTGCTCCTTCAATGCCCGTAGCCTGAAGAACAAAATTGATGAATTTGGAGAAATGTTTCTCAATGTAGGAGTTCATGCATTGCTTGTATGCGAAACTTGGTTGAATGATTCAGTCCCATCCTCTTTTATATCTCTTGATGGCTACCGAGTGTTTCGCAACGATCGACGGGATCGTATTGGCGGAGGGGTCGCTATATATATAAAAGATTTCCTAAACGCTAAAATTGTTTGTCATTCTAAGAATTCTCTGATTGAATTTTTGGGCGTTGAAGTGTCCTGCAACTCTGATAAAATTCTCCTTATTGCTGTCTATTGCCCACCAGGCATGTTTAATACGGAAAATTTCCATGAGCTGGAACAAGCGGTAGAAAGCACTTCACGGAGATATACTAATATCTTAGTTGGTGGTGATTTTAATGTGAACCTTTTAAGGTCGTGTTGCCAGCAGCAGCAATTTCTTTATTCTATTCACCGTCTCGGATTAATTACAATCAATGCCCTGCCAACCTACTTTAAAACTACACATCCATCACAACTTGATTTACTTCTCACCAGTGACACTCGCCTAATCGTCTTCCAGAACCAAATTACTGCTCCAAGTTTCCTAGACCATGACATATTATACGTCTGTTGTAATCTTCCAGTTATATCTCAACCTGCTAAAACAATTACTTATCGTGACTTTACCAACACCGATCGTCGTAGCTTAGTTGAATGTTGTGAGCGTTTACCATGGGAAAACATGTTCACGTTAACTGATGTTGATGATAAAACAAAGTTTTTAGAGGAGCTTATTAAGCCCTTGTTTGATGAGTTTGTTCCTACTCGAACAAAAACCATTACAGAAAAATCCAAGCCTTGGTTCAATTCTGAAATTAACTCCCTGATTATTGAGCGGGAATATCTTTATCGACGATTTGTAAAAATAAAAACTGAAAGCGCTAAAAACTCCTATAAACGCCTTCGCAATATCACAACGGCTAAAATTAAAGAAGCCAAGAGAAACTTTTACGCACACCGACTCAATCCATCTTTGCCACCGAACAAACTATGGAAGAACTTAAGTAAACTAGGGGTTAAATCAACAAATGAGCCTTTCTCTTGTGACTTTGATGCCGAAAGTCTAAATTCGCACTTTACTTCGAGTAATTCTACCCGTACTACTCATATTCCTCTGTCGTCACCTAGTGGATTTAGTTTCCGTTGCGTAAATCACTCTGAAGTTCTATGTGCCTTTAATCACATTCAATCTAATGCTATAGGTTGTGACAACATATCGCCAAAATTTCTTAAATTATTGTTACCTTGCCTTTTACCTGTTATAACTCATTTGATGAATTCATGCCTCACTAGCTCCAAATTTCCCAGTTCTTGGAAACATGCCCTTGTACTGCCTGTTGCTAAATGTTCTTCCCCTGTGCGCCCTGCTGACTTCCGTCCTATTAGTATCTTGCCGTTTTTAGCAAAAGTTCTTGAGAAACTGATTGCCTTGCAAATTATTGAGCACTGTGAACGTTATCAGCTTATTAATCCCTGCCAATCGGGATTTCGAAAATCCCATAGCTGTGATACTGCACTTCTTAAAATTACAACCGACATCAGGAATTATCTAAATGGGAACCAAGTCTGCTATCTTACACTGCTTGACTTTTCCAAGGCTTTTGATAATGTTGACCACTCTCTACTCCTTGGAAAACTCCATACACAGTTTAGTTTCTCCTCATCTGCTCTCAAGCTTATGCATAGTTTCTTGAGTGACCGTTCGCAACAGGTAATGTTGCATAATCGTGCTTCAACCTCAACAATCCTTTACTGTGGTGTTCCGCAAGGTTCAATTCTCGGTCCTCTTTTATTCAGTATTTTCATTAATGACCTTCCTGCAGTAGTAAACAACTCCAAAATCCACATGTACGCCGATGATGTACAGCTGTATCTCTCTATGCCTAGGGATCAATTGTTGTCAGGAGTGCGGAAACTTTCTGAGGACTTACAAAATGTTTTTCACTGGGCTTCGATCAATCGCCTTACACTTAATCCAGACAAGTCACAATATCTAGTTTTTGCTCACTCTGTAAACTCCAGTGTTGTTTTTCCCAAAATAATATTAAATGGCAATCCTATTCAACGTGTCGCTCGTGCTAAAAATCTTGGAGTAATCCTGAGCCACGATATGACTTGCTGTGGCCACATTCGTTATATAGTGAATAAAACTTATTGTCTTCTCAGGAAACTCCGTCTGTATGGAAACTTGATGACTTGTGCCCTTCGTTTGCGCTTGGTAAAAGCGCTACTCTTGCCTCATCTAATGCATGGCTACTTAGTCTTTCCCTCGTTGGATGCTTCTTGTGCTCGGATAATTGAAGTGGCATACAATGATTGCATACGCTTTATTTATAATCTACGTCGGTATGACCACATTACGCCTTTCGTGAACAATGTCTTGGGGTGTTCTTTAAAAACGTATAAAGACTTGAGGTTGCTGAGATTCTTTCATGACATACTTAGAAGGCGAAAACCTTCCTACCTCTCTGAATTCATCCAGCTCTCGCAATCCCGTAGAAATAACAATGTAATCATTCCACGGTTTCGTTCTTTGTTAGGCCAACGTTCGTACTTTGTTTATGCAGCTCAGCTTTGGAATTCTCTCCCATATAGTCTGCAATTTATCGAATCAAGCAGTGTTTTCAAAAGGCGTCTCTCTGAATACCTCACGGGCAGTACCTCTTAGATTGTGGATACCACCTCAATTTGCTTGCACTCATGTAATAACTCTCTTGTCATTCTCCTCTCAAAATTCAAAATTCAAACTTAATTTTTTTTTCGTTTGTTATTTATTTATTTTTTTTTTCTCTTCTTCTTATTTAGTATCTTATTTTATAATTCATTCATGTTATAAGACATTTTTTATTGTTTATTTATTTACTCTAATTTTACTTCTTTATTTTAAGTATGTTTTGTTTGTTATACCACTTTTTTGTTGTACTAATTTAAGATTTATTCTTGTGTACAATGATTGGCCAATAAATAATAATAATAATAATAATAAAACTGGTTTGAGTTGTCAAAACCAGACCTTGATCTTCACTGATGAAACGGTATATATCATGAAAGTGCGATCGTCAAGGACCTTTTTTGTAAAGCTGGTGGATGGCTCAATTTTCAGTTCCTGACAAATCAATACAATGTCAGAAGCTTGGCTGTGTAGGGCGTCCGCATTTCCGTTGCCTCCGAAGCCACAGCGATCCAAATACTGGTGATTGACAATATACAGCTTCACCTCTTTCTTCTTGTAGTAGGGGAGTTCTAGGTTCTGTTTGGTGGCAGAACTCCCGTATTACCTTCTACTGATTAGTATTTCTATATCGTCGAGTTGCCTTGCCATTATTCTGATGATTATGGGAAGGGTTGTGGGGGGGGGGGGGGGGATGAATTGGGCAAGACGGTAGATTTTGCAGTTGGAGGGAAAATGGGGTATAAATTAGCCTCGAAAACATATTCTGTGCTACAAAAAACTACCCTCGAAAGAAAAGTTAAATAAGCTCGTGTGGCCTTAGAAGATCCTGAATCTCCTGGAACTTCACTGAAAATTCTTTTAAGCCCGAACTTTGCAACTATTTATTGGATATGGTGAGTCGTCTTAGACCTGAGGTGGTATTCTCGTTGGCGTGTGACGTGATTACGAGGCGCGCGGTAGAATGAAACAGTGGATACCTACACACGTATCGAAGAAAATGTCACTTCACACACCATCTTGCGACAATTAAGTACGAGTTTTGTCGATTTGCTCGCCGTAAATCTGTTAGATTGACAATGAGAATACCAATTTAAGGTTAAAGTGACACATCTGTCACATCACTCGACAACGAGAATAAGCCTGCTGATTTACACGACACGTTTTTTGATGCAAAAGCACGAGTTTTTGGAAGACGGAATTTGAGGGACAGAGAGGGATTGCCATTTAATAAAAATCAACAGACTGAGATTAGCCGGCCACGTAATCAGGATGAAGGACAATCGTATCCCAGAACGGCTTATGGCATCAGAAATTTCGGGAAGTAGGCCAGTAGGTAGACCTAGGAGGAGATGGATAGACTCTGTGACGGCTGACGCAGAGTCATTGCTCAACATCCGGATCTGGAGAAATGCTGCAAGGGACCGTCAAACTTGGTGAAATGCCCTAGAGGAGGCCAAGGCTCGATTTGGGTTGTAGCGCCATTGGATGGATGGAGAGGGATTGCCATCGCGGGTTGACCACTCATAACAGATGTTTCCTTAAGTTTTCTTTTCTCGCTTTTTTCGTCATAATAACATAATACACTATAACACTTGGCTTTGGCATACACTCTGTACAATGTACACAATAATTTGTATAAGAAATATGATGAACTGGGAAAAATTTGCATTTTTTTTGATAAGGGGGCAAAATCCTGTATTGTATGGCAACTATAGGATCTTATCCCTAATCAAATCTTATCAATACTCGTAAAATAATCCTTGAATCGAATCGTGGTCAATCTCTAGTCTAAAAATACACTATTTATTTATTATTATATTTTAGTAGAAAGTTACTTTCCAAAAGTTTTGTTTAATTTTTATGCGTGAATTTCCTGATGTTGCAATTCAAACTTTTGCTTGGTAGACTTTTGCTTTAAAAACAATAAATAAGTAAAGTAAAAATATAAAATAAAGTAGCTAAAGTAGAGTTTCAGTAGTAGGAGTAGAAAAAGTAGTAATTTAATTTTATTTTATAAATGCACTTAAATTAAAAAAAAAAAAATTCATTCTCAAAAGAATTTTGTTAAAATAAAAATCCTACGCAAAATCCACCTGAATACTGATGGATTGGTGAATTCTGAGAATATCCTTATCTGGTTTTGGTTGAATCTCCTGATAAATTAAATCAAAATAATTATATGAATTCCGAGAAGTAAATTCCCATCCGATAACTGAATGGTTTCTAGTATAAAAGAGCTGTAGAGTGTGCACAGAGAGAGAGCTGGTTTTAAATTTCGCAAATTGGAGCTTATTTATCAATTCTAGGAATAGCATAATGGTATTTGCTTTCAATGAGAGATTTCATGAATGAGAATTGTGGAAAATGTTTATTATTATGTTGTTTCAAATGAATTGAATTTCACCAGAATCATATATCAAAAAAATTCCTTTGTTTGTTGGACATATGAACATATTATTCCTGATATTTTCGTGTGTGTGTGTGATCTGTGTACTGTACAGATTTTCTCTATACAATATTCAATTGTTTCATTTGCTTCATATTCCATAAAAAAATAAAATTTTCACTTACCCATACCCACTGCCACCCACAAAAGTACTGTACAAATAAATTTCTATATTTAGAAATTTTTTAGGATTGAAAATAAAGACACGATTTTAAGGACCCAACTCACTTTTACACCAAACCCACCATAAAAAAAACTACACTTCTCACAAAAATTGTTATTACACTCCTAGAGGGTGTTTCTCATAAAAAGAAAGCCTTTTTACACCTGAATGTTATCAAAAGTCATGTTTCACCATTTTTCACTTAAATGTCAAACCAGAAAAAAAATAAAGAAAATTTCTAAAAATAGAGAGAAGAAAAAACAGCAACAACAAAAAATTCTGTCTACTTTCAGGTGACGTCGTTTTAACGACTATAATGGATGAGGGAGAGCATAGATGGTGGAAAAGATGCTGGGGCTTAACAGTGCTAACGGCTTTTCTGTTCCTAATAGAAGGACCATCACCAGCCTTAGCCGAAGGAAATGTCGGTAAGCATCTTATCCTCTTTTTTTTAATCTCTATGTGGCATTTTGTTTTTCTTCCTTTGTGTTGCAGAATTAATTAATTATTTTTCTGTTTTTTGGTTTCTTTCGTCGTTAAATGGAAAGTTATTATTGTCAGTGCGGGGGTGACCCATATGAGGAATACCGTGACCCCGCTAGGTCTATTGGTTGTGTACATACCTCAGTGTCCGCGCGAGTTCAAGAAAACCCGATATAAGCGGGGCTGCAAAGCTCTCTGATAAACGCCACAGAACGACAGAAACGTCATCTCACGTCACAAATCAAACAAATCACAAACAAAATACAGAGATTATTCTGTCAACTAAGCTCAACTACTGAACTCGCGTCTATATGCATAATTTCAACTCAACCCAGGTAGCAGAGATGAGTCGAATTTAGTCGACAATAACTCAAGTTGATTCGTATCTACATGTAGTTGGACCTGGGTTCAACCTGAGATTAACGCATAATTACCCCGTTTATGACTAGGCTCAACCCAGATTGAACACAGTCATATACGGGAGTCGTGTTGTAACTGGGTCCGCTTAACCCAACTCAGCTCTCCTACCTGGGTTGAGTTGATATTTCGCCTCATATACGCAGGTACGTACGACAGAGGACATAGTCATTCGTCTTGCTTCCATGCGTCGTCTCAAAACCGCATCTGAATCGACATTACATAGGGCCCATTTTCTATAATTCTACCACGGGGGCCGGGTCTCTATGGAGGAAACTCTACTCTATGAAGGAAACATTTTTTTGGACTCTCTCGCTACTCGCTGAATTTTTGTACAGGACCTCATATTGTCTGGCCACGTCGTTGAAAAAGAAGATTGCCTGAGGGCATGCCGAAAGAGGGATTTCTCGAAAGATGGCTTTGATTGTAGTTTCCTCTAGTAGCCCTAGTAGGTTAACCTTATATTAAATGAAATGCTTAATATCTCCTTACTTTTAAGGAAATACCCTAAAACCCCGGCTTCCCCGGCTGAACTGGGTAAGTTCAAGCAAATTGGTGAATCTGGGATTAAAATAACCTCAGTTCCCATACAATTTCCACATATTCAACTGAAGATAAGCAAACCTCAGTTCGCTCAACTGGGCTCGGATTGAAGTTGAACGTTAAAAGCTCAACTGGTGGTGATATCATTGGCGAAAAAACAACAACAATTTCAAAAACGAACTGAACATGAACTGGACTTTAGCCGGTGAAGCCACTTATATTTACGAACATGAACTGAACTTTATTGAACTAATGTCGGTAAAGCCGGGCATTAAGCTTTACTTTAACTCATATAAAACTTTAGTTTTTGTTGTTGCATTGATAACCCTGAAGGGTATCATTTAGCATATTCAATAGACTGGTTTTGATTCGGTTACAGCAGTTAAGCGTTGGGCGTGATTAGTACTCAGTTGGGAGACGATATTGGTAAAATGGCACTCGCGTTTAAAAATATAAAGTTTTCGACAAATTTTTCGTCCTCCTTTTTCCACTCGGAAGGGGGGCATTCCTTATGACGAGGCGTGAATGAAGAAGGGCCTTATAGAGCAATTCATATGAGGTCCGCGTAGGGTGTTCGGGCTAGGCCTATCTGCACCCCCTCCCAAAATGCTCTTCGGGCATAACCCCATAACCAAACAACTTAGAACCTAATAACTCAACAGACAGCTGCTAAATAAATAGACCGATTAACTTTTTTCATTTTAACGTTTATCTGTTCGCGTGCTCCGCTTCCACAATATTACGCTCCGCCGCCCCTACTACACCATCTTTGAAGTTCCCGAAGTGCTGTTCTCATGAATCCTGAAATGGCCAGGTCAAACTACAAGAACATCTATATAGCCGATGGCTTCGAAGCCAAATTCGTGTAGTTTGGTCAAAAATTCATCAAAAACCAGTGACCAGACTGACCGGGGACAGCATTCCACCTTGGGGGCAGCCTTTGATAGCAACTTGTTATAAAATAATAACATACAAAAAAATATCCTTCATGTCCTTGACGTCTGCGACCTTCATTCCTGAAATTCCTCTGAGAGAAATTTCCCTTTTTTGTGTGTGAGAAATGAGTGGGAAGAGCCTTTCCACTCAAGAATATTAAATTGAAAACACTGCGTGGGAGTTGGATGCTGGTTTTCCAAGAAAATAACACACAAAAAAATTATAATTTCCCAAATATTCCATAACATTTCTCTTTGACTTTCTGTGCTTCCCTTGTTCTATAATAAGTCACCCTCGCATTTAGATTTTGACGGATAAGGACATCTTTGTGAATCCACTCCTACAAAAGGGAAATATGTAAGTCCTCTGTCTACTTAAATGCTGGATGTAATATACACGTCTAAAGAAAACTTCATTGTTGAGATTTTTCATTCTCGCTATTGTTACAGGACATATTACATGTAAAAGCCACACAATAGCCTGACAGGGTGTCAGGTGTTCTATTATGCTTGATCCTTTTCAACAAAATGTCCCTAAACTAAGGAAGTGGATATACACCTAAGCATCATATATCTAATTGCAACAAAACAGCGCAGAAAATTAATCCAAAAAGCGTATATCAACCCATCCAGTGGCCCCCGCTCCTTCGGCCACGTACAAAGGATATAATAGCGTCCGCCTCTCACAGGATACCATACTTCCATTAACGTCAATGTCTGATGACGTCATAGAGCTACACATTTCGAGGCTCAATCTTATCGATTTTTCAGTTACAAGAAAGTTAGTGGGTCTCGTTTATGTAGTAGAGTGGAGTGGGTGTGTGGATGCTAGGATAGTATCCTGGGTCCAGGATTCACGTATCCAAAACTACACAAAAATTGTTTTTAGAGAAACTTCTCCGATGCTGCTCGGGTCAATGAAGGCATTGAAAATTTCCTCAAGACTCGCTAATAGACAAGAAGTCCTTAAATATTTTATCAGTAGCAGAAGAAGCTTTTATTATAATGGCCAAAGCTTTCCCACATAAAGGTTATTTTCTCTCCCACATCACCTTCCACTACCAGCAACAACAACTAGAAAGACGCTCTGACCTTTTCCCATATTCTGGACCAGACCCTGGAAGGTCTATTTATATTCTAGCCTTTTCGAAAATACGTTGGCGTTCATGTGTCCTTTAAAATTCAGTGGAAACTTCTGACATTTACGTAAGCCGTTCTACGGTACAAGAAAATTAATTAGCTTTCACCAAATCTTCTTCTTCTTTCCAAACAGGATACTCAGAGCTCAGAGTTTATGCCCGACGACAATGTCCTTGATTCGGTTCGAATCGCTTTTAACACGTTTAAATTCTGTGTGTGTTTACAATCGAAATTTTTGCAGGAGGTTTTGTAAAATTTTACAAATGGAGGTCGAAGGAATTGAACCCAGAAAATTAACGAATTTGGTTGTTGGTGTGGCGTGGCGTGTCCTTTCTGGAGTCCGGAAATGTTGACACTAATTAAAGCAACGATATTCAAATGAAAAGTTTGTTGTCGTTGGACAAACTGTGTGCGTTGTTGTTCATTTGCATGAGACCTTTGAGAGGATGTCCAATCCACCCATTTGGTTGGTAGTATTGGCTGTCCTTTTTTAAGGATATTTTTTTTAGTAATCAGAATATTTTGATTAGAAGAAAAAATAGAAAAAAATGTATGTTTGTATATTTCTTAGTTTAGTACTTTATATAGACGTAAATTGGTAATTGGAGTTGGAAGATGGTTTTTGTAATTTTGTTTAGTTGTAATAAATATAGTTGACGTCTTGATTTGATTATGTAATTTATTATAATTTCTAAACTATTTATTTTTATAATGATAAGACTAAAAATTCCTAGAATTTAATCTAAATTAAAGTATGAGTTTTTATTTTTTTTCTGTAATACTTCAATATGAGTGTATTGAAACTTTTACTCTGTTAATCGGAGATAGTTGAGTTTCCATGAGAGTTCAACCAGAGTTGAACCCGAGTTAGTCGTTATGAGTTTTCGTTAAAGATTTTCAAGTCTTATCAACTCAACGAAAATAGGTAGGTTGAACTGGAACCCGGTGCGCTTCGCTGCACCCATAAGTCAATAGTATGGCGTGCGCCAAAACAATTGGGAATCTCAAAATTGCCTTTTCCAAGGGCAGTGAGAGTATCAAATCTTACTACGAAAGTACATAAGAAAAGAAAGTGTCACTCAGCGCCGTAACTAGGCATGTGCAGGCGGTGCGGCGCACCAGGGCCCCCGGCCCTGAGGGGCCCCCGAAGATTTATTTTTTTTTTAGAATTCGTTTTAAAGTATGAGCTAGAAAAGATCTTCGATAACGTTTTTATAACATTGTATAAAATTGGATCTACTTTTTTATGGAAAGGGCCCCTGGGAAACTTTTTTTTTCTAGAACGCTCTTATTAGTATCTAATAGAAAATGTTTTCGAGAACCCTTTTTTTTAATGAACGCTGCTTTGTTAAAAATTGTTTAAACCAAAGTATAATGCTGTTTTCAATTTCTCACGACCTTTGAACCCTTTTTTTAATGGACTTCGAAAAGGCTTCGAAATCACATTTTTTTTAGAAATTCATTTTCAAGGGCCCCTTACGAAATCTTGCACAAGGGCCCCCGAGACCCTCGCTACGGCGCTGGTGTCACTCCGTTCGTTAAAAAAGCCAAGACACTCGCTTTTTTATGTTACCAATCACCATTCAACGGTCTCACTGTCACTCTTGCCGTGGTTAGATGTTATGGGGGAGTGTTGTTTCCCGCTGGTTTTTACTTGGAAATCTTCCAAAGCCCGATCAAACGCTTGGAGCGATTTTTTATAGGCTGTGGTGCATTCGTTCCAAATTATAATTTTGCACGTTTTGAGGAGTGTGGCAATACTCTTGCAATGCATTAAGTTTCGTCTGAAGGAATGATACATCAATGTCGGACCTTATAACGCTATATATTTTCAGGTCGTCTGCATAAAAGAGATGTGGTATATTATTTAATTTGTGAGACAGGTAGGAGATAAAGATATTGAACAAGAGCGGACCAAGATGATTTCCATTGGGGACACCGGAAGAAACTTCGATTTCTTTGGGGGGAAAAAACCTTGAAATCTGACAACCTGAGTTCTACCGCTAAGATATGATTCTATTCATTCTCGTGTAGCTGCGCATTAAGAGGCCAACCAAATAATAGAATATGTCAAACAATACAATCTCTTATCCAAAAGGCAGTTTGGTTTTCGAACGAGTCATAGCTGCGAGACAGCCTTAGTAGAAAATACGTCGGACATCCACGAGGCGCTTGATAAGGACCACTTAGCTGCATTAGTTCTGCTTGACTTTAGCAAAGCCTTTGACTCAGTAAATCACCAAAAGCTGCTTAGAAAGATTAATAGGGATTTTAACTTCGGCTGTGAAGCTGATAAGTAATTTTCTAACTGGAAGCTCGTCTGCGTCTGTTTATTTAGGCGTGCCTCAAGGCTCAATTCTTGGCCCACTTTTATTCAGCCTGTGCCAAAAGTAGTAGGAAATTGTGCTATCCACATAAATGCCGATGATGTACAATTGTATCTCACTCGTCCGATTGGGCTAATCGAGGACTGTATTGTGCGAATAGACGAAGACCTGCAATATGTACATGAATGGTCTCAGACCAATGGCCGTTTGCTCGCTGAATAATACTTTGTCAAGCTATTCAACAAGTTTCTTCGTCTAAGGACCCCTTTATGCGTTTTCAACCCAATTTTTAGTATATTTGTGTTATTTCGTTGATAGAATGAGTTACATTGTTCTTTAGCATTTAGTGCGTGTTACACTACACTTTTATATCGACCGTTTGAGTGCAATGAATAAATAACGGTTGATGCCAACATTGTCACGTCATATTTTGTGATGTCAAATAATCCAAACGAACCATTACTTACCGTCTTTACAGTAATAGTAACAAACAAATAATAAGCCTATCGATTAAGTCTTGACCATTGAAAGAGTTTGGGATTCGATTCCTTGCAAAGGCTCCCACATAGATTACTTGTTGATGTCTGCGGTCCTTATTATATCTGCAATTCATTACATTTTCTGTAGTGTCCTTATTAGCTTCCTTGTTTTATTAAAGTAAACGTTCAAGGTGTACGAATACACACATGTATACGAATCAAAATATTTCATATTATTAACTTTTTCTTGAAAAAACATATTTTAAAATTGTTAATTCCCCTGCGGTCTACATGTTCATACACATCCTCTTTTAATCAAGTCTCATCACATCACGCACAACCAGAGCAACAGTCCTGGGATCTAACCTCCTTCTTCGTCGCTTACATTTATTTATACATTCCACACTTGATCCTCGGATTTTAAATCCAATTACTTACATTTTAATTGAATCGGGAAATTACATCCTGGAAACCAAGAAGAATATTTTCCGGAAGTAGAGGGGAGGGGGATGATTCGGTAACATATTCGATATTGCAGCAATCTCATTTAAAATATTCCCATGCGTATCGCAAACACCACCCCCCCCCCTCCCCAACATACACACTTCCAATTTACATCGTAATTTGACATACGTAATGGGATTACACGCAAATCCTTCGAGTGGCTTCAATAATAGTACAGGGTTTTTTGATATGTTCCACAACCAAAAATGCATGCTGTTAAAAATACAAAGTTCAATTATATTGAACAAAAATGAACCGGGTTTATTGTATTTTTGCAATAACTCGGCATGGAATGGTATTAGTAACCTCACAAGGGATTTTTTACGCTCAGGTTTTTTGGCGATATAATAGGCGGTTCTTATGTAGTCTATATTAATAAAAACCTCTTTCAACTTGATTTTGACCCACTTTCATGTAACTGATCAACCCCAAATTTTGCCCATATGAATAGTTCACGTGGCAATGCATTATGACATTTTCGTAAAAAAATCAAGATGGCGGCTCCAAAATGGCGGCCGAATTTTGAAATTGTGTTTCCCGATCCCCGAACTGGATATCAAATGAAAGGGTATTACCAGTAGAATACAATTAGCTGTATGGCATCATTCCAAATTCAAAATGGCGGCCACACAAAATGGTGGAAACATAACAGAAAAAAAGTATAAAATATAACCTACCAACTTGAAATTTTACACATATGCATGACAATGTAATCTGACCCTTTTTTAAAATAAAAATCAAGATGGCGGTTCCAAGATGGCGGCCGATTTTTGCAATTGTGCTGCCCGATCCCCTGTCATGGGTATCAAATGAAAGGGTGTGATAAATAGAATACAATTAACTGTCTGGCGTTATTCCAAATTCGGGGAATAGCACAAAATTGCGGATTACCTTTTTCTTTAGAAGCTACTAGGTATGGGTATCAAATGAGAGGGAATAACCAGTTGAATAGAATTAGCTGTGTGGCGTCATTCCAAATTCAAAATGTCGGCAAACACAAAATGACAGACAACAAAAAATGACGGATTACCTTTCTCTTTACAAGCCACTCGGTATGGGTGTCAAATGAAAGAGTGTGACAAGTAGCATTCTATTATCTGTGTCGGGTCATTTTAAATTCAAAATGGCGGCCAATACAAAGTGGTGGTTTACCTTTTTGTTTACAACGCCCACGGTGTGGATATCAAATGAAGGTGTATGACGAGTATAGTACAGTAAGCTTTGTGACGTGATCTTAAATCAAATATGGCGGTCACCACAAAATGGCGGAAGATATATACATAATAGACTAAAAATAGAAAGTTGAAGAGTGAAGTTCTGCACAGAGAGTCTAATCTCTCGCCATAGTAAAATCTATGCAGACTATTCTGATTATGTTTGGCTAGGTGTCTGTTGTGCAGGTAGTACACAATTTTTCATCGTCGAATCTTAAAAAAGTTGTAACATACTCTCAATTTTTTGAAGTATCCAAAATAATTTTTGACCGTGCACTCATAATCTTTTTTTAATAAAGGGCGTTGCAACGCGTGCAGGTTTTTGCTAGTAAATTATAAAACACAAGATAACAACGCTCACAGAACGCCCAAATTTTTAACTAGTTTCAAATTCTAATTAGGATGAAAAAAGGATAACCCATATCTTAAACATTGCGTGCCTCTGAACGCTCGTAATCTCTGCTCCTTATTTAAAATATGTAAAAAAAAACTTTCCCATGAAAATTTTCTCTTAGTCCTAGCCCCAAAAAAAAACGACGGAAAAATAGTTGTCCTTTTCGCATGAAAGGAATCACTTAGAAAAGTTTACGAGCCGGAAAATCATAGTCATTAGCGCTAATTACAATAACGAAGAAACACAATACCGCGAAGGCGGAACAATTTGTTTATCATTCGTCCTTTGAGATTTTTTTTCATAAATTAAATTTTCTTATCTGGTTACACTCAGAATCCTTGCGGATAAGAGGAAAACAACATCACGTTTGACCCAATTTCATAATGAGATTTTCCGATGTCGTCGTCTTCCACGAAACGACACACACTGTGGAATGTCAACAGCAGGAGCAACAAAGTTAGAGCTTATCGAATCGCTGAACGAGTATATTAAGTTGTTGCTTCGTCCTTTCAAGTTTCGTTGGATTTTTTTTCACTCCTTCCAGGATATATTAATATACTGTTTTATCGATTAAAAGATCACGGTACATTTTTATAACCTTGTTGTTGTATTGTATTGAATGTTTATGTGTATGGAACATCTAAAAATAACTCTGTTATGTCCTTTGTTGAGCCTCTTTACGGTACTTCTGGTGACGTCTACGTAGTTTTTTTTATGTTAAGAGGAAACGGTAATGGTCATGAAAGGATAAAAGCTTGAAAAGCGTAAGTTCAAGTTCGTGGGCGAAGGTTTATGAGTCCTTAATGGAAAAGTTGATTATTTGCTTTCTCAGTTTAATTTATTAGAGCTGAAGAACAATATATATATTTGCTCGGTTCTGGGACGGTATTTATCCAGGGACAAGATTTTCTAATTCTTTAATGGAATCAACATTGAAAGACCCTTTAAAAATTTATATCTAATTCTAATTTTATCCAACTCCAGACATGGATTCTCTGGAAAGCATTCAGCATTGAGCTCCTAAATTAAATCCCTTGCGAATTTTAATGCTTTGTGTCGTCATCCTACGTAGCTGATTCCGCTTGTTTGTTGCCTTGACTTAATGCTAACTGGCAAAAGGTCCTTCCTACGCGTGGGTAGGCTATGTAATATTAAAATCTACCCACAAACTTTTCATGGTTTCGAAATATACGAAAAAATTATACCCTAAAAGTATGCAAAAATTAAAATAATAAAGATTTGAAAAAAACCCTAAAATTATACAAAAAAATAATAACCGACCCACAGAGACGCTACGTCTTTAATACATACATTAGATCATTCTGCTAAAAGCAACCAATGAAAAGAAGAGTTCAGACTTTTTAATATTAACAACGATCGCAAAGAACTTTGCACCTAAGCCTCCCTGTACTCACAAAAACCAACCATATCTCGATAGCATTGTGGACACTTTCACAGAACAATGCACGCAGAACTACGCCTTTAATAAAGTTGTCCGAACAGACTTCCAAACCCCCTTGGTGGTCTTGCGAACTTGAAGCGCTCCGTGAGGAGTGTAGAAAGGAATTTAATTCAGCTGGCAGGATAGTGCGTTCGGTCGTAGGTGAGTTACGGAAGAGCAGCTAACACCGAAAAATATACTGGAGGATTAAACGGCATTAGCTGGAGAGTTTTGTGAAGTTAAAACGCTAGCAATCTTAGCACAAAAGCAGGATCGCGAAACAAATCTTGATTGGACAAAGGCGGCGCTTTCATAAGTGCTATTGGTACATTTGCACCGGGCGCAATCGGATGGCAATCGGAGGTGCAATTTTAGAAACAAAAATGAAAAGTGTGCGTTCATTTACATATATTAAAGGAACTCCACAGAGTGTTTGTGGCTTTCTCAATTATCCTTTAATGCGATCAAAAAAAAAAACAGATGATGGGGGCGCTATGTGGCATTCTGCACCGGGCGAAAAAAAAAGCCAAACGCCAGACCTGTGTATGAGCTCAAACCAACATCTAACGTAACCTAACACTAACAACGAATAAAAGACGAAGTCTGTCAAGCGTGAAAATAACAATGCGAAAACTAAGATAAAAAACGAAACATAATATATAAGAAAAAAAAAACACAAAACTAAATATAGAATCAACAAATCAACAGCAGCCAATTAAAAGTAAATCCATTCAATTTGGTATCGTAACCATGACATCGGATTTCCGCCTAAGTACTTTATCGCTATAGTGGCAAGTTTGACAAGTGTCTCTACATCATCAAAGCCTTGTTAGCTTCTTGCTATATTCAGACGATATTTTTCACGTGTCTCTGAAAAAATATCATCGAACGAAAAATAAAAATAAAATATAGATAACAAAATTGCCTACACCCGCCGAATTCAAATAAAAATAAGCACCACTTACATTAAATCCAAATCGATGAGCATTCCTTTGAATTTTCCTCTTATTCCAGCACCCAAAAAAGCACATCTCCCCTCCCGCTTTGACTAGACAAAGGATCCATCAGATATCAAAAACTTCTTGAATATCCTTCCAAGATTTCCTCTACTCCAGCAGAGCACAATGAATATTGTCTTGGTAACATCAAAAGATTGCGAATTTGTCTTTTGTAAACTGTGAAAATTGTTCTCTTAAAATTTCTTATTTTTGCGTTGTGATTCCTTCATTTTTTTTTGGTAAGAGTGTGTTTACTTCCCTCAACGAAAACTTGAAAGGACATTTTCTTTCTTAAAATAAATTGTTTTCCGTTCGCCCACTTGAGTTTTGCAAATTAAATTTTTTCAAGCATCTCAAAAGCAACTTTTAATCAATTTCAACAAAACACACCCTCATTAAGGGCGCACATAAATTTTCCATTGTTGGGAAACTGATTGACGCTGTTTTGTTTACCCCCTTTGCCTCTTGGTTTATCACGACACTAAAGGATGTTGAGATTTCTGAAGTCGCAATATCATTGCCTGATTATGACTCTTTTGCCAAACCATCCGGATTAATTGAATCTAAATTTCCATCCACTTTCAGGCTGCCACTTCGTGAAATCGTTGTGTTTGGAAGGCATCGAGTTCTGCTACGATGGTAAATGTTTTTTATTAAATGAATCCTTTTTATATTCAAATTACATTTAAATATTTTAATCCTTTCTGTACAGATCTGGTTTTTGGGAAATGCATCTCAAAAACAGGAGTGGACACGGAGGATATCGAGAGGTAATTTTTGACCGTGGAACCTGTTGATTTCTTAACAAAAGACATTTGCATACTTGCAGGCGATCCCTGACGGAGGAGCAGTCTGGAATTATGGCAACAATGCTAGAGGAAATGCAGGGGGCAGGACTTGGATGGGATCATCCATTTGTCCAATGTAAAATCCAAGGAGCTCTATTCTCTATGCGTCGCAATACACCGCTTCCGCCAAACTTATGTGCAAACTTAGCCCCCGATCCAGAGATTCTGGGCCCACAAAGTCCTTTAGCGTTTGTTCGCTTCACTCCGCCCAATGATGACTTTGCTGACGAAGTATATTATCCGCCCCTTAAGAAAGGGTTTGATGATCGTTTATATTCTCAACCACCACAACCACTTCCACCATCACATCCGGTTAATCACGATAGCATAGACGTTCTCTCGGAATTTTCTCGCCCCGATCTTATGGACGTGGAACGGGAAAGGGTCCTTGAAGAGAGCATCGCCAACCAGGAGCTAGCGAATAGGATTAGAGATATCAAGCAACGAATGGAGTTAAGACGGATGCTGGCTGAGCAAGAACGAAGCAGACCCCCAATATACATGAACAAAGAGATGCTTCCCGAGAATTTCGTTTATGATGATTTATCTGGGGATAATTTTGATGACTATAAGATACCTTACAAGAGAACAGGAAAGCGTGACAAGGATGAAAATGAAGTACCAACAACGTATTTTCGGGAAATGGCCAAGGCTGAGCATATACCATTCAATGTTGAAGCACAACACTTTAGCCACTATAAAAGTAGCCCCCTTGAAGCTCTTTTACCTGTAAGCAGAGTTCCTAAAGAACAAGAGGATGAGGATTCCTTTGAAGACAATTATTATCCCTTAAATACATATCCAAAGAAATATCCATATAAGAAAGGACCATCTCCTGAAACGTCAGGAGTTTATACAGAAGGCGGCCTTGTTTATGTACCTGAACGCAACGACAACCCAGCTTATGATAGGAAGGAGGAGGCAAGAGACTTGTTAGCTAATATGCTTGGCTTTACCCGGCATGAGCGATTGGATGTTAAGAAGCCTGGTCCACTTGCTGGACCACCTCCGTCTGCTAATATACTAGAGAAGTCCGAGGAGAAGGACAAGGAGCCGTCCACAAATAAGGAGGTGCTACCAGCCCACTTGAAAAGTGATACAGTACCGAGGAATAAGAAAGTTATGAGAGACCATTCTGACGATGACCATGCACCACATACTGTTGACACTGAATATGCACATGTGTACTTGAAACAACCGTAAGTCTCCTTCTCTTTTGAATTTAGTTAAGTAATTGTTTAAATACCCTTTCAGACTTGACAGCTGGGAAGACGGCGCCAGGATAGTAAAGGCCCTGGCAGACATCCTTCATATGCAAAACTACTTCACATATCCACGGTAACTAACATAAATTCGTTCTTCTTTAATCTGTTTTTTTAAAGTCAATCCAATTCTAGTGTTGACCGTCATGAAGTTACATTCAAAGTAGAGGACAATCCCGAAAAGAAAACAGCCGTCGACGTTGCTAGATCCATAAATGATGCTCGATTTAAAAACAACATTTCACGTAGACTTGGTGTGACTGTACTAAGTGCCGGAGTCGGAGATAAAATCAAAAGCGATCCTGATGCAGTGTCAGCCTCAAGAATCCAAATCGCTGAAGCAGGTCCTGATGTAACACATATTATGGCATACATGTTTGCCGGAGCTGGCGCTGCTGCTGTCGTTGTCATTGTTATCACATTGCTGTTGATTCGACGTCAGGATCGGAAAAGGGATAAGCTAGGAGGATTGCAAGCGGGACTTTCGGGATCTGAGAGTTGTAGTAAGGATTATCAAGAGCTTTGCAGAGCACGAATGGCAGGAAAAGGTGTTGCTTCGGATACTATAAATAGTGGAAGAATAACATCGCTTACTAAGGAGACTGACAAGCCACCTTCGAGTAGATCTAGTACATCGTCATGGAGTGAGGAGCCGGCTTTAACAAACATGGATATTTCAACTGGACATATGGTTTTGGTGAGTTGATTTCTTTGAGGTCGTCCATACACTACGTGAGGCAATTTTTGCGATTTTGCGAGCCTCAAACCATCTTAGCTTGGCTGGACAAGGTTCTAAATCACGCTCTCAAACTTATTGGTGATAGCGCCATTTGGTCTTCAATAGATTCATTAAGCCACCGTGGGAATGTAGTAGCTCTTGCAAAAATGACTGCTCCATTGAAATAAGTAACGTCATGCCTACACGGCAACATTTCTCCCGCAATACAAGACTTACCCGCTCGGCACCCTTACAATTTACAGCCCTCAACTCCGCGCACACTCTGATTTAGAAATTCGTTTATAACAAGAACAACTCGTTTGTGGAACAACCTTCCAAAATCAGTATTCCCGAACTCATACAACACCCAAAGGTTCAAACGTAAGGATCATCGCGATTTTCTCCAACACCCCCTGACTCCCCCTAACCTATTCTATTCTTCTCTCTATCCTTCGAGCTAAGTTTACTCTTGGACAATGCACCATGACTTATGCGACATGACGAGCTAGTAGTACAAAGGGTGACCCCTGAGCTTAGACCATCACATAAAAAAATCAACCCTCACTCAGACTGAGTAATCTTTGACTTTCGTCGGGCCGCGCCGGCAGACCTGGGCTTTCAGGCCACGGCCTGCCGGCGGCCTGTAATGGGGGTCTTTAGTGGAAAAACTTGTTTTACTGAGTTTACCTCAGTTATCTCACAATTTTACACTGTTTCTTGAAAAAAATACGTTACATTTGCCGAGACCCCCCTTCTCCCCACGTGGAATTCGGCTTGACCCCCTCCCCCTAAACGCCTCACGTAATTCATGGCCGACCCCTTTATGGTTTAGGAAATTTCTTAATATTTATTATTTTCCTTTTCATACAGTCATACATGGAAGACCATCTTCGCAATAAAGGACGTCTACAAAGAGAATGGGAAGCTCTATGTCGATACGAAGCCGAACCAAGTGCTCGTGAAGCAGCACTACAGACCCAATGCACTCCATTGAACAGACCCGGTGCACCTTTACCCTTTGACCATTCTAGAGTAGTATTAAATCATTTAGCAAATGCAGAAGGACTAGATTACATCAATGCATCAACAATCGTAAGCTGCAACTTTGTTATCAAATATGCTAGAACCTTTCCTAGTTTTTCTTTAATATCCAGACCGATCATGATCCCAGAGCTCCAGCCTATGTAGCTGCTCAAGGTCCGCTACCAACAACATTGGCCCACTTCTGGCAAATGATATGGGAACAAGGAGCTGTGGTTATTGTTGCTCTATGTAGGTTGCAGGAGAATGGTGAGGTGGCTTGTGCTAGATATTGGCCTGAGGAGGGAGCTGAAGTTTATCACATATATGAGGTTTGTTTGTTTTGTTTTATTTGAACATAGGAGGTGCTTATTGATGACAATTTTACTTAAGGTCCATCTTGTAAGTGAGCATATATGGTGTGACGACTACCTTGTTAGATCTTTCTACCTGAAGAACTTACGAACAAGCGAGACCCGAACTGTAACCCAGTTCCACTTCCTGTCCTGGCCACAGGGCGGAGTACCATCTTCTGCCAAGGCTCTTCTAGAATTTCGACGAAAAGTTAACAAATCATATCGTGGCCGATCATGTCCGATTGTTGTTCATGGCAGCACTGGTGCAGGTAGAACCGGAGCGTACATCCTTCTTGATTTAGTTCTGGGCAGAATGAACAAAGGTGCCCGAGAAATAGATATTGCAGCAACTCTAGAACATCTAAGAGATCAACGTGCCGGCTTGGTAGCAACAAGACAGCAGTTCGAGTTTGTTCTTATGGCCGTTGCCGAGGAGGTTCATGCTATATTGAAAGCGCTACCAGCAAATCAAAGTGAAAAACGCGAATTAGACAAGGAAGCAGTTAAGGAGGAAGAAGCGGTTGCACAGGAGACCAAGAAGGTAGAAAAGGCACCTGAAACTGGAACTGAAAATGATGCATTATTAGGAGAAAAACGATGAAGAAATAAAAATTTATTTAAAAATTAATTAAAAAAATTTTGTTTTATAATTTTTCTGTTTTCTCATTAAAGAAAACATTTTTGAAAAGAATATTATGATGTAAAAAAAAAGAAATTTTGTCAATTGGAAGAATAAAAAAAAATGTATTTAGTTTGAAACCAAAAAACGAAAAAAAAGTGAATAGCCCAAAAATTTTACTTCGGTATCAGATCTCCTATCCAGCCAGGATATTTGATACCCACAAAAAAGTGAATTTTTGAAAAAAGAATATTATATTTTTTTACCTAAATTTTTTAAAAATATAAAACAATTATTATATTTATAATTAAAAAAAAATAATCTAAATTATATTTAAAAAAAAAACTGGATTATATTATATACACATTATAAACGATGACGACCCACGGTTACTGATAAATGGATTAAAATGATTAACGATTAAACTGAAAAAAACAAATCTCAAAAATATAATTATTATATAAATATAAATACATACATACATATAAAGTATAAAAATTTCATTTTAATTATTGTTATAAAAGCAAAATCATATATATATATACATATATTGAACCTATTTAAATGTTACTTACAAAAATAAAAAAAATAAATTAATTAAATTAATACAAAAAAAATTTAAATCTAAAAATTTCACAAAAAACATTTTCTTCATAATTCTGTTCATAAAACCAAAATAATAAAGTAATTTTCCTGTTGAAATGTTTGGTTGTGTTTTCTTGCACAAATATTTTTTTTTTAATATTAAATTTTGTATTTCTCAAGAATTGGCAAAAAAAAAATGTTTTTAAGGATTTTGTGGGTCTCAAATTTACAAAAAAAAAAAAATAATTTATAACATGTGCAATTGTTCCCTGAATAATTTTTTTATATTTTTATTTATATTTTATATTTTTTTGATTTAATCAAATTAATTTTAAAGATTGAGGTTTTTCAATTGCCATTATGCTCCATGGGGTAAAATCTTAATATTATTGAATGTTTAAAAAAAAATGATTTAAAACTTAGAAGTTCCTTAAGAACAACAATTTAGGAGATAGAATTTCTGTTTTTTTAAATATTTTTAATATTGATGGTAATTTACAGTCGCGTCTGTATTTAGTTTAAAGCAACTTTCTTCTTTGTATTATATTAAATCTTTGAGGAACTTTCTTTCTTGCATTTCTAGATTAGATGAAGTTTTTTAATTTTAATTAAAGTTAAAACATTTTCTTCTTAATTTAATTACTAATATAAAAAATCCGTTGATTTATATTGGTTAAATACTGTTTTGTTGATTCATCAATTTCACTGGCATAAAGCCCAGTATAAACCATATTTGAGGAGTGGTCGAACAAAACGACAGCAGTTTTGAAAATTGGTCAGAAAACCAAAAAAAAAAAAAAACTTTTTATGTCTCTGAGCCGATCTAACTATTTTTGATTGTCAGGTTGTGCTACTATTTAAACTCGTTCAGACCCAAAAAAAAAGTATTTAAAATGTTTAATACTTTAAGAGAAAAAATTAAAACACAAATTCCCTTTTGCAGGACACAATTGGTCATGTGCCTTCTTGTTAAAGCTTTGAATGTAGATTTGCCTTTATGCTAGGTCAGGCCTGGCGTTTGGCTTTGCGCCCGGGGCAGTATGCCATATGCGCCCCCATTAGCTATTCACTTTTTGAAAACAGTGACAGACATTGTAAAGGACACTCTGCGGAGTTCCTTTGATATATGAAAATGAAGGCATGGGACCGCTTTTCCTCTTTTTTTTAAAATTGCGCCCGGTGCAAATGCACCAATTGCATCTATGAAAGAGCCGAGCCGCCCCTGTCTTTGTCCAATCAGGCTTCGCGATTTTGCTTGCTTTTGAACTTCACAAAACTCTCCCGCTAATGGATATTTTTCGGTGTTAGCTGCAATTCTAAAACTATTTGCAGACCAATCCTGGGCTATGAAAATCTAGAGTACTAAACACTCGAATCTCCATAATACATAGTACGACTAGTAAGAATCACTACAAATCAAGAACTATGGCATCAGTCGAAATAAATGGAATTGAATTGGCCACATCTTGCAGAAAACAATAGAAAAAGGCCAAAAAGATATCCCAGTCCGTGCCCAATTTCTTTACAGTGCCAAACATACTTATACACTTCCTTATATTGATCTTTGGTGGTGACTATTGTTTTTTTTTTTTTCTTCAAAACCTTTTCTACTCTCCAATAAACTCTGGGCCTTTTCGAAAACGCCAAATATTGACGGCAACCTTAGAGATTTTGACATCAAGAGTCTGACGGTGGATCGTCACGGCAACTTATGCCAGTCTGTATGCAATCAAATTGTCAAAGTTTTCGAACACTCAGTTGATTATTTTCACTGAAAACCATTGTACATCCATTGCCACCTTTATTACCTTGTTGTTTATTTTTTCACATTGCATTTGGTATATCCAGCATGCATTTTTGCGCAATATAATTCGATCAAATGCGACGTCAGGAAATATTCGAAATCTAGACTTTTGCGTCAAAAAGTTTTCGAACTCTTGATCTGAGTTGAAAACCAGTCATTGACGTTTTCGAAAAGGTCCTTTATCTGCTGGTAAAAAGCTGTGTCCCCGTATTGGAAACACTAGCTCTATTTCTTTTAGGCTTGAGGGTGATTCTTTTTGAAGCCAGAACATAAGTGTCTGTATAGCATGACTATTTTTATTCTGGCCTCTACAGCCACCTGCAAACATTCTGATATTTTCTATTACAAACAAATCTTGGAAGGTGAGATCTGATAGAAGTGCTGAAGCTACTTCATTAAATCCTCGACCACTGCGGTCCTCAGTCCAGCAATAAAAGTAAGGATCAGTCAATTTTATGATATGCACATGCTCTTTGAAGTGTCTGAAATTGAAATTAGTTGTAGTTTAGTATAATGACCATGGTTCCACCAAAAATCTTAAAACGGCCAACCATGGACATGTGCCGTTTTGTTCGACCACTCCTTATTTACCATGGCAAATTAAAGAACAAGGCTGTGCAGAAATATTTTATAGAACTTATATGGATAGGTATACATATAATAGGTGAAGCAATTTCTAGTTCCTCTTGTACCTGTAGTTCCTCTGGTTCCTCATTGTCATTGTTTCTCTTAAAACACTTTCATTTACTATTTCAAACTTTTCACAGTTAGTTATTTTATTAAGGTGGATTTATATATGTGACATTTTTCAGTCACGCTGTCACCGGAAAAGTTGAAGTTCGTTCAGCTCTCCGCCGTGACGGTAAGATGTCGCAGAGATTGTTTCCTATTGGTTGAAATCGTAAAAAAGAGTGGCGCGACAGAAAAACGTCGAATATGTAAATTCACCTTTAGTTAGGGCCTGAGTTTTTCATCCATATTTATACTTTGGATAAAAATACACCCGGATTACGAAATTTCTTAAGCTAAACGCGATAATTTTATCCTAAGTATAATTTGAAGTAAAGAAATCAGTGTGAAAACTTTTATTTTTCAAGTCGATTGAATATTTTAGCATACTTATAGGAGTTTGCGAATTCTGATTTAGTATTTTTAAACAATTTGTATTCAAACTTTATGTATTAAAAACGAATCTAAAATTATTCATTCAATATTTTATTATGAAAGACTGTTCTGAAAGTGTGTGTTTACTTTATTTTTGATTTATTCTTTATTTTTCACTACAAATGTTTGAAAAAAGAGTTATTGGCCTCGATTCCCAGATCCGGCGGCTCGGAAGTGAGTGCAGATTTGACACTTTACAATTCTCAAATCCGCAGTCGCGGATTCAATTAAATCAAAAATTCGGAGTGAAGACTCATGCGATAATGAAATATGCGATGTCGGATTATCTTAGGCGCATTTCACGTTTCAAATCCGCAGAAAACTTGTTGCGAATCACACTTTCACAGCGCGGAAAATGTCAAAGAGACATTCGCGGTTGCCGATTTGAGAATCGCAAAGTCTCAAATCCGCATTCACTTCCGAGCCGCCGGATCTGGGAATCGAGGCCATTATATTTCTAATACATTTTTACTTTACTTTATTCACTTTTTTGTGGCTAAATGCTAAAATTGCTTTAATAAAAATGAATTAAAATTATATTTCACATTACTTTCAGAAAATCTTTCCAAAAATCAAGTAATTTTTTAGTTTTACTATGTATAAGTAATTTATAACTTGAAATTTTAATTTAATAATACTAATTACTTATACTTATTACTTTAAAACTATTTTTATTTTATTAATTCTATTTTCGGTAGCCCTAATAAGGCATCCGGCCAGCTTAACTGGTAAACACAGGGTATCGCTAACCGCTTCCTGCGTTAAATTTATTTTTTTATATTGTGCATAGCGGTTGATACACCTTCTTGTTATCGTAGTGAAATTTCATCCTGTTTTATTTTTTAAATAAAATAGTAACTAACAAACCTATCAATATTCTATATTATTTTTTATTTATTAATTTTTTTATTTTATTTAATAATATTTCATTTATAATTAAATATGGCTACCAAAAAAATAAATAAAAAATAAACGAAGAATGGTTTTAACATCAAAGGATATAAACGGCAGGCAGTTGTACCAAATTTTATCCTCCCTATGACTTGTAGTAAACGCACCTAAAAGGAACATCATTGTGTGCAAGAACAACTTCCTAATTTATTTGCTACTACTGCCTGCATACAGAGGAAATGATTAATTGATTATTAATATTTATATCAAAAAGGAATGCTTTGAAAAACAAGAAGGAACAAAAATTGAATAGCAAATAACTAAGGATTAAAGTTGTCAAGAATATTAAACTAAGTAAAAATATAAAAAAAAAATTAAAAAAAAATCAGCCATACTTTAGTTACAATTTTTTTTATGTTATGAATTTTTATTTTGTAATTTATAAAAAAAAACCTCTCATACATTTTTGAAATGATTTGTAGAACATAATTCAGATTTTAAAAATATCTGAATTTTGATCTACTAAAAACTAATTTTTTGTTTTATACTTATAAATTTTCAGTTATATTTACACTTTGTTATATAAAATGATAGGCTTTAGTGAGTTACTATTCCCTTATCCCCTGTAAGAAGGTTTTTAGTTTTATTCATAATAGTCTGTTCATTACAAAAAAATAATTCTGTACTACTCAAACAAAAAACCATCAATCAAGTTAAAAACCATGGCTTTGTTACAATCAAAAAAGCCTAGCTTGTATTTTAAAGAATGTAAATCCTATTAAAAAGGCGTTATTCTAAGTCTCTTTCTCTGTCATTAAATAATTATTATTTATTTTTTTATATTTTTTATTTATATTCATATTTTATTTCATTAATAATCATCCATACATTGTTAAACTGAATTTTTTATATATCTTTGCTTTTTTATATATTCTTTACAACTAACAAAATTTATTAAAAATGTTTCATATAAATAATAATTTAACATTGAACCATTTTAAATTTGTTTTCTTGATTTTATAAATACATAAGTATTAAGTAAAATGGTAGTATGATAAAAATAAATAAAAGACTAAATATTTATACGGCCTCTTACAATTTACTAATTATACCAAATCAAGTCAAAACAAACTATTTATAAAATTCTGAGCAAAAATTAATTAAAATTTAATATTATTAATATATTTTGTTAGTTAAAATCCAATATTTTCTATAATAAAATAAATAACACAAAAAAAAATTTGGTATCCCACAAGATTCTATCCTATACCCTCTACTTTTTACACTTTTTTTAATAAATAAAAATTTCGCTTATATTTTATAACTAAAAAAAAATTTGTTAAGAGTATAACTTGTTTTTAATCTTTAATAGTGTAGATTAACTTCTATACCTAAAAATAATAATAAAAAATAAAAACATGGTATTCTTATTATTGGTAAATAATAAATAAAGGAAATAATATGTATGCTATAATAAATGTATTAAATGTACGTTTATATATAAATATATATACAAATATATTAAATAAACACATTCGAGAAGCTTTCCTTTTATCGGTGTGCTCCGTTCCCATTATTTTGAAATAATAATAATAAATTATAATAAAAATATTCTATAATAAAAAATGGAAGCCCTTCTTTGAAATTCCTTTACGTATGATATTTAAGCTGCTTTTTATTTTATTATATATTAAGTAGATTAAAAATCATCGCTAGGAAATTATTTTCAAGGATTGGGCAGGGAGCTAGATCTAATAAAATGAGAGTAACAGCAATTTATATATGTATAACATCTTTATATATGTATATATACAAATGTATATACGGTTGATTTCTCGAAAAAATGTCCGATCATAGATTTTAATATTGATTTTATAGTATTACTTACGATCAAATATTTTTAATTAAATAATATCGATGGGTTTATATTATGATATCAAATAATATTGTTTATGATATTTGGGCATTTTATATGATGTTAATATATCTAAAAAAAACTTTATTAAGGAATTTATATGTTCCTGTATAATGCGCACAATGTTTAAAAAATTAATTAGGTTTGATTATAATTTTAAAAATCCCCAAGGAGCTTTATCTTTTTTAATTTAAGAAATAACTTAATTTAATTATTTAAATAATTAATAAAAATTCTTCCCAGATTAATTTTTGCGCTTATAAAAATCCATGAGGCATATATTCTAAAGGTATTTACCAAATTTCATAACATTCATTGATTTAAACAACTACAATTGATTTAAATTGGTGAAATGAATGAATCTGCAGTACATTTTGGAAGTCTCGAAAAAATTTCAAACAAAACGTATATTTTAACAATAATATAACAATATGGTCTAAATTTAAAAAAATTAGACCAAATATTTTAGTTTATATAAAAAAACCTCAATCTTCACTTTTTCTTTAAATTTATGTTGTTATTTTTATAATTTTATTGATGGAGAAAGAGAATTATAGAGAATGTTCTTTATTAACAAAATAGAAAATAAAAAAACAAACCGAAAGAGAGAACACATTATATTTCATCGATGACTCTAACTGTAAGAAGTAGAAAACTGCATGAACGAAATTCTTTAAGATTACAACGACAACATAAATCATTCTTATCAAAAATAAGTAGATTTGTGAGCGAAGAAGTCCGATTTATTCAATATAAAAATTGATTTTTAAAAATATATAAAAAATAATTTTTTTGTGTAGATTGTTAAACGTAGTTAGAAAATTTTTGCTAATGTTTAGTCAATGAATTCTTTGAATTTGAGCTCTTTGAATTATGAAATAAAATCTTAATTAATGTTTTTAGATCAATTTAATATTATAATAGTTGGTTTTAAAAAGAATTTTTTGTGTAATTGCATGATTGAACACAATTTAGACCATTTGGAGTACATAATTGGTTTAAATTTGTGTAAAGGCTGAAATTATTGCGAAAAAGATTTTAGGAGTAGTTGTTTTTAAATGGATCAATTCCAAATCTTTGGTGTAATTGCAGCTGAAATACAATTTAGACCAATGGTAGTACATAATTGGTCTAAATTTGTTTATAGGCTGAAATAATTGCGAAAAATGTTTAGGAGTAGTTGTTTTTAAAAGGATGAATTCTAAATATTTTGTGTAATTTCAGCTTAAGCACAATTTAGACCAATTGTAGTATATAATTGGTCTAAATTTATGTAAAGGCTAAGATTATTAAGAACCAAATTTTAGGAGTAGTGTTTTTTAAAAGGATCAATTTCAAATTTTTGTTTTAATTGCAGCTTAAGCACAATTTAGACCATTTGTAGTACATAATTGGTCTAAATTTGTGTAAAAACTGAAATTATTAATAAAAAAAATTTAACATCTTCTTAGATACTCACCAATTTCAATATTTTTTACATTATTATTCTAAGAGAAAATTTTTAATCATCGGAAGTACGTTAAAAAATGTGTAGTAGTCTGCTAGAAAACCCATTTTGATGTTACTCCTGGTAATTTCATGATAAAATGTATTCCTACCACTGAAAAACCAAAAAAAACAGGTTAGATGTAAAGACAACAATTTAGAATGTCTAAAGTATAACTTGTTTTTTTATCTTCAGTATTTAACAACCATTATTCCAAAATGGTTTATCTTATACAAGGAAAAAAGCATTTTTAGTAGATACAAATAATATTTAAGCCTACTTTTGAATTGATATAACAATGCCCTTTTAGTATAATAGTGATAAATAATATAAATTTCATATAGAATATTTCTAAGGATTCATTGTAGTTTATACCATTTAGTATGATTTTAGATCAAACAATTGGTCTAAATCATCAAAATTGTGGCTGCGCCAGTGCATTTTTGAAAATAAAAATTTTTGAATAAATTTTAGACGAAAAATAATGTTTTAAGACCTCCCAAAAATATTATTGGTCTAATTTTTAAATAAGAATTTATGATATAATTCTAAACTAATATAATAAAGTATATCATTGACAAAGCATTCATAAATTAAAAATAAATTAAATTTAACAATTTAAATAAAAAAATAAATTTAATAATTTTAAAAATTCTAAAAGTTTTTATTTTGTATAAAAAAAACTCTTTATGCTCTCTATCTACTAATCTGAAACTTTAGCAAACAGTTTTATTAAAAACGAAAAATAAAATAAAAACATTTTACAACAACAGCATATACTAAAATAATGAACAGACTGATTATAATTTTATTCAAATAAAAAAAAAACAAAATAAAAAACAAAAACAAAAAAATAATACCTATATAGGTAAAACATAAAAATTCATATATATGTATTAATAAGTGTAATTCAATAGTATGTAAACTTAAAAAAAACTGGATTTGCCATTAAAGAATTACTATATGTGTTTTTTTGATGTTTCTTATATAAATATTAATAACAATAACAATAAACAAAAAACGATTTAGTAGACACTAATCGTCACAATAATCATACATCATTTGAAGAAGCAAAAAACATTTATTTCTAATATTGTACTTGTAGCTTACCACAATTTTAACGAAAAAAAAAACATAAATACATAAAAATGAAAAAAAATTTTTTTGTTAAAAAAGTAAAAATAAAAAAGAAAAAGATCTAAACATTAA
Source organism: Thereva unica (assembly GCA_949987705.1). NCBI lineage: Eukaryota > Metazoa > Arthropoda > Insecta > Diptera > Therevidae > Thereva > Thereva unica. The sequence continues at coordinate 96,180,227 of OX465285.1, forward strand.
ACCAATTAAATGTAATAAATCATAATCATATTATGTATGAAAAATTAATTTAAAAAGAAAAAACAAATTTTATTTCATATGTAATATGAAAAACGAAAAAATAAAAAAATAAAAGTTTAACATACTTAAAAATGTAAAAAAAAATACTTAAGCAGTTATTTTACAAGTAAAAATAAAATAATAAAACAACTGCTTTTGTAAAAATAAATTAAAAAATATTATAATACTATCAAATAACGTCTTGAATATGAAAAAATAAATATTATAAGACAATTTATAGTATTATAATAAAAAACGAAATTAGTTTTAAGCTTAAATTATAAAACATAAATATACAAGCATGAGAAGGAACTTTATTTTTTAAGTTTTAGATAAGGACTTTTAGAACTTAAGAATTTTAGTAATAAGAAAAAAAACCTATCTATAATATAAAAATAAAAACATAATTCACTTCCCTCCGCAAATAATCAGGAGGATGATCAGCAAAAAAAAAATAATTAAGTCATATCGGACTAATTAAAAAGAATAAAAGTAAAACTTTGAAAACAAAATAAAAAAAAAGAAACAAAAAAAAATTTGGTGTGAATGAGAAATAAGCTTAAGAAAAGCATTTCCGATATAAAAAAACATATTTAATCATATTTAATCTTTGGAAAAAAAACCAAAATAATATTTAATCATATTTAACCATTTATAAACATTATAATCTCAAACATACATTACATTTAACCAAAAAAAAAAAACAACATGAAAATTTACATGTATGTGTTTTAATCAATCTTTAAAATTCAAAAAAACAAATTAATATTATATAATCTTGATGTGTGTTAATGTCTATCTTACTTACAAAAAAAACCATATAAAAAAAATATGAATCAAACTTTTTTTCTAAAAAACCAACAAACAGAAAAAAAACACTACGTTGTTACACATGAAAGGATTCATATATTTATAAAAAAAAATTGTAAGTCATATATACTATCATATTATAAACTTTATTATTGGTGTAAAATGTAGTGCGAAAACATTTAAAAAAACCAAAATAATATTATATTATAATAACTGTGTGTCGTAATTACATTAATAATTATTATTATATTATACTTAACCGTTCCGGTCAGGAATAATTCTATCCATATTAAAATTTATTCATCTATATGTGTTTTAGATATGTAAGTCCAAAACAAAAATAAAAAAATGATTGACAAATACATTGAAGAAATAAAAAAGAACACTCAACAGAAAATTTCAAAAAAAAAATTTCGTAAACATGTTAAACAAAAAAAAAATTATAAAAAAAATTTGTGAAAAAATCCAAAACAATTAAGACCTAGGTCTCAACTTTGACAGCAGAAATAAAATTTTGCAGTACTCAAAAAAGAGAGGATAAAGTTTGGATACACAAACTAAAAAAAACAAAAATTTTTGTTTTATTTTATAAATTACCTTAATTGTAACCTGTTCCATTTCTTCAACTTCCTTGCCGGCCGAGGTCCTAAAGGTTTGCGGTTCGATCCGATACAGTGGCGTTATACTTCTGCTTTACACCTGGGGCCGGTTCGTGTATGTCGAAAACGAAAATTTATTTTCGTCTCGGGTTCGCGTAAGTCGAAAAAATTGAAAATTTTCGTCTGAAGCCGACGAAAGGCACTCGAAAGCTCTTGGGTTATCGAGTTTTTGCATTAGGACACGAACAATTTTCTTTCGACCTATGCGAACGCTAAAATTTTCGTCGACAAAATTTTTCGACTTCAATTTCTTTTCGTTCGATTATCGACGTTCGCCATACACGAACCGGCCCCTGTTCTATCTAACACTCCACTTGCCGTTCCTTTATAGTAATGGCCTGCCCAAACTCCTGCAATCCCTTATAACCATAATAAGCGAGAAAGATAAAGGCAGGTGTGGGTGCTAGCTGCTAGGCTTAAGGAAAGAGGTATATGTGAGTTTATGCTTAAAAAGAGCCTACGCTAACAAGTGGACTCCTACGGCAATCAAAGCGATAAGTCCGGTAGAGCCAAGTCTAAATTAGATTGTTAATGTGGCCTAGACGAGCTGGGTATTCTCAATCGGATTACGTTTGTTTGAGTGGGTGATCCCAGATTATCAGAAGCTCGAAAACAATAAAAGAGTGGACACCTTGGTCATGAGCCATGCAGCCAGGGAGTTCGTGCAGATGACAACAGCATTAAAATCGAATGGAGCCAATCTGATCGTAGGGGACGATGCCAATGCGAGGCATACGCTTTGGGGAAACAACGAGAATAACGAGCGGAGAGAGTCACTATTCGACTATATATCATTAACTCAAACCTATCGGGGCCACACTCCAACCTTCGTATTCCCAAGCACGGAGAATTTCCAAGGTTTGGAGGAAGTGTTGGACATGACGCTGTCTACGAACACAGAAACATTTGAAGTAGAAAACTGAAGGGTATCAGATCAAGTGTCTTTCTCGGATCACCGATGGATACTCTTCAGGATAAACGTGTAGGTTGAAGCTAATCAACCGCACAGAAACCGAAGAAGGACTGACTGGAAGAAGTTCGGTCAGGTCCTGAGAACAAAACTCTCTAGGAAATATAGACCTTATAGATAAAATCGATTATAGGGTCCATAATTTCGAAAACGCTATCCTAGCGATCGGCAACCCAAATGCTAACCTTCAGATCAAGCTTACTACTAGACATTGCACCATGACTTGAACGACATGACGAACTAGTGGTATTATTGAGCAAGAACTTCTCCGTCCAACAGCAACAGAGAGAGGAACGAGAAAGCCGACTACCTAGCCAAGCAGGGAGTCTCTCCCCAGGGCGCGGAGACCAATTTGGTCGGCAGCCCAATAGGCGGAATCAAAAACGCTATTTTTGAATACCACCTGCTGCTAGCCAGCTAAAAATGGAGAGTACTGGAGACTTACTACTATCTCTAGTGCGACTTGGCCGACTTATAACAAAGAAAAAGTAATGGGCCTCTTAAACACACCCGACGATATATTGCCAGAATCACGACAATCATCACGGGACATTGGCCCATAGCAGACCACGTTGCCAAGTTGGCCATTCCTTTCAACGTCTGTTTATCAGCAAGAGTTAACCCTTCTAGCACAGAAGGCGCACTTTTCAGCTAAGCATGAAAATCTATATATGCATACACATACATACATATATATATATATATATACATATATATATATACAAATATAGAGTTTCCCTTCTAACACAGAAGGCACACTTCCCAGCAGGGCTGAGAAATATTTACCACTGCCGTGGATCAGCTGAGACATGCAAACATAAAATATTAGTAACATAAAAATTAGTAAATAAGAACACAAATCCTATTTCTAAAAAGAGATTGAACATAAATTAAAATAAAAAGTAAGGGCATCCAACATGTAACCCACCAAACAACATAAAATGTAAGCAATCACGTGAGATTAAAAAGACTCCTTTTAAGGACATCTTTTCCAATACTCACGTTAAACACATTAATATTGTTGTTCACGTTAATGAACATGCGATTGACAGGTTCGAATCTGCCGTAATTCGTATTAGAAGAGTTGATTTGTAAGAGAGGTGGTCCTCTTAGATTGTAACGACTCACTCTAAACGATGCACGGTGATCTAGAAAACCTGAGTCAACCTTTCCATTAAGGAGCTGATGAACAAAAACAACATCGGCCACCTCACCGCGCTTGTGAAGAGAGCTTAAGTTAAGTAACTTAAGCCGAGATTCATAAGATGGAAGAACTAATGGGTTTTCCCAAGGAAGATGATTCAGTGCGAATCGAACGAACCTTCGTTGGACCGATTCAATAGTTCTAACATGCACAGAGTAGTGAGGAGACCAAACCTGGGACGCATATTCGAGTAATGGTCTGACAAGAGAAATATAAAGGTGTTTAGTAATCAAGGGGTTGTTAAATTCTTTGGACCACCTTTTTATAAAACCCAGGACTAAACTACCTCTAGAAGAGATATAGTTGATGTGAGTGGAAAAATCCGTAGCTGCGGGGACACAAACGAGAGAGAAACACTTGTTCACTGATTTAGCTCAAACCAGGCAGCGCACAGTTACGTTTTGGAACACTTAAAAACGATCTCGAGATTGGAGATCAGGGGCCTGTTCGTGTATGGCGAACGACGATAACCGAACGAAAAGAAATTGAAGTCGAAAAATTTTGTCGACGAAAATTTTAGCGTTCGCGTAGGTCGAAAGAAAATTGTTCGTGTCCTAATGCAAAAACTCAATAACCCAAGAGCTTTCGAGTGCCTTCCGCCGGCTTCAGACGAAAATTTTCAATTTTTTCGACTTACGCGAACCCGAGACGAAAAGAAATTTTCGTTTTCGACATACACGAACTAACCCCAGATCATTGTTAACCTCCCTTCATCTTCTAACCCTTCATCTAACTATCTACACCTTGGTCAGACAGATGTCAGGAAACTAGTTGCCTTCATTACAGAACACTGTGCCCTAAATTACCACCTATTGAGAATCGAAACTGCGGAGAAACCAACCTATAGCCTTTGGTTCGACTAAGATGAGTCTGCCTTCTACGTTATGTCTCTGCTCCGCGAAAGGGAGCAACAGGCTTGAGTTGTAGGTGCCATCTTGCTTTAGCAGACAAGCCTAAGCAACAAACAACTTGGCAGACTGTTCAGCTTTTTCAAGCCGTCTCTAATACAAATCTGAGATATAAAGGCTGTCAAGATTGTAGTAGGTCCAAGTGGCTCCTGCGGTATTTGTGGAGCTGATACCAAGAAAGAAAAAAAAATTGCATTACATGACAGTCGAGCGGTACAAATGGTGATTCCTGAGCTTATAACTGCCTCACTAAAACATAAAAATGTCTGTATTTTAAAAGTGATAGAACTAGGTTTGTCCTCAGTCGAATTACGACTTTCAGTAGGTACAGAGGCCTAAACTCAACTTAGTATTTCAACTCTAGGCCCCTCTGCTGAAAGTCGTCGTCACTTTCTTCAACTCAAACGACTTCTCACGAAACACGATTCGACTTTCAGCACAGGGCCTACACACAACTCTTTTAGAACACTGTACCATACAGCATAGTTTCGATCTAACACGATCAAAAAAAAGGGTTTTTACTAAATCTGAAACAACAACTGATGAGAAGATAAATACAACCGTGACTAATACTAATGTTTCCAAGAAAAAATTTAATTAAAAAAGCTCTTTTATTAATATTCAAAAATTGATCAATATTTTTAGAAAAGACTGTTTTATTCAAACAGCCAATAAATATGCAATTAATCGGTGACCAAAGTTAGGTGAAAAGAATTTTTAAGTTCGTTCGTTTTTTTTACGTTTGATCTAATCATTTAGAGAAATTATATAGTAGAGAGCTCTATTTTATAATTTTAGAAGTTATTACTATTGTCCCTAATTGGATTTCACAAAAGGTTGGTATAAAGAAACCCTGTTAGAATAAAATATCACGAGAAAAATAAGCAAAAAGATACAGGAAAGTCATTAGCTAGAAGAATGATACGACTGAAATTCTGAAAATCGTTCTCTGAAAACATCTGACTCTATATTTTATATAATACATTTTATATAGTTCACGTTTTATATAGATGTTTCCTTGTTTTTCAATATTTACTCAAAGCTATCTTTCGTAACATTAATCCGCAAAATCCTTGAAATAATTAAAGCAAAAATCTTAACAAAGCAATTCACTTTATAAATCCACTATAAAAATAACATTTATTGTGCAGCAGTCTCTTCTTTCCCAATTTGGATTTGATCGGCTTAATTTCATTAACAAATCATCGAAAAGATAAAAATTAAGAAGAAAAATACATTCAGAGATATCGAGGACACACTTCCCACTAAATATGGCAATATCATTAATAATTATCGAACAAAACAAATTTCTAGAACTTCTCTCGTCTTTCTTTATTTTTTTTTTTATATTTATTAAACAAATTAGTAACAAAAGTTTTTATCGGTAATTTATTCCTTCGTGTATAACGATCGCATTAATTTTCATATTTAAATTAACCTTTTCTGATGGCCAACCAAAAAGGCTAAAAATACGCGTGCGCAAATGACTAAATGATGTCCGTCTGCCTACGGGATATGACCAATTTTGGATATTTAGCCGATTAAAGATAGTTTTTTTTTGGGAGTTAAATATAAAAATACTTCGAGTGTGTTAAGCTTCTTTTTAACAACTGTTAAAAAATATATTGACTAAAATATTGACCTCCTCTTGTGGATAGTGCTATCTGGGAATCTGGGAATAAATTTTACTAAAGAAAAACAGTTCGTCCCACACGTAATCAAGCCTGGCTCGAGATTTTCCATATTAGGAAGCCGTGGAATTTCTACATTTTAATGAATTTCGAAAAAAAAACAAAAATTGCAGTGCTGTGGTTTTTTCGCCAGCAAAAAAAGTTGCTTTTTGGCAAAAAGCAATTGACAGGGTTTTAGCTTTGGAATAGGCTGGTATAGATCGTCGTTGTGATAACAGAATCCAGGTTGGATGACACTTTCCCAATAAAAAACTTCCCTAGATGGTGAGGATTCGTATAAGCTACTTTCATCGTATGCATTTTGAGTGGATATTTTGCAAAAGACACAATTTTGTTGTTTTTCGTTCTTTTTTTTTTTTGATTTTTCAAAATATGCCACCAAATCCAAAAATTAGCTTCTCAGGTATTGTCCATTGGTCTCAATATAAAAAGGCGAGGGTTGATGTGGAATAATTTCAGGTGTTGTGTTTCAAAATAAAAAATTCATTAGGTGTAATTTGTAGACACGTTCTTTTCATCAATATATTGGCCTTTTCCATATTTGTCAAATGGACAGGTTTTTCGTGAAATTCTTCAGCAGTGTTCATGTGACCAGCAGCAGCATAAAATTGTCCCAAAACGGAAGCAAAACCATTTTATCGATGAGAAAAAAATTGTGCTGTACCTTGATGGAATGTTAAATAGCATAAGCATAAAGCAAGTGCCTGGAATTATGTTAAGACCATCTAACTGCTGAGAGAGGTTATGAATTAGTATTCAGAAGTGATTATCAATTGCACTTCCTAATTTGGTTCCGATGTCTTTCTTCTATTGTTGTGCAATAACAACTTACCTTTTTATACATATATATGTATGTATAAATATAGCAAGTCAATGACACGCTGTTCGCAAAGGTAATTCACGGTCGGACTATATGATACGACTGCTTTCTTCTCTCAATCAACGTTCGATGTATCCCATCACTAAACGTTCTTCTAATCAAACTCAATTCATTACAAATTATTTCACTAATTATTCTGTTCATCTTTTCTTAAAATAATTAATCTAACCTGTAAGTCATCGTTCTAAATTCCCTTTTAATTGCTCCCTTGAGAAATCTTCATTTGTGACTGGTAGGTGTGGGAAACGAACTGCCTCCAAGTCATAATCACTGCAGGAAATCAACTGATGTGTGTAGGAGGGTTAAATTCGGCCTTGCTTGGTCGACATCATCTCATTAGTTAAACCCCGAAAAATACCGAGGAACGACCGCTACGTATCTCACCTGGGTTCATATATCACCTAGCGCTACTCACGCTACATGTCTGACCATAGGTTCGTTGTTAACAGGCGTGTGCTGGATGTTGTATGATTTGCATTTCATATTTGAAGAAGATGAATGAGAAAGTTTTAACAGATTCAAGACAGATGTGATCTCGGGGGAATATGAAACAAGGAGAAATGAAATTGTATAAATTTAAAATTCGTTTTGTGGTGAAATATTGATTTATAAATGTAAAACAAAAACAGAGCCAGAGTCACAAGAGGCAATAAGTCATTCGTCAGTCAGTCAGTGAAAATCTGGTTGGAAGAATAGCACTGATTGCACTAAGGTTAGGTTAGGTTAAGTATAGGGCTGCTCCCAGGGAAACCGGAGGGCCCATCGGCACTTTGGCGAACAGTATTGGCTTGGGTAGGTAGTTGGCTTTAGATACCAGCGTGCACCAGGAAATGCCAGAACATGTTTGCCCTCTCTAAATGAACCCCTAACCGACTCTCTTCAGGTCTTGGTGTTATCAGTGAATATCAGTACATTGAACTTTCTCAGAAAGTCTTCGTTTCGAGGGCATTTCCATGGAAAGCCCTTCCTGAAGGTAGTCTGGGATTTTAGCGACCATACCCTCGATAGCAAGTTCAAGATGTTGCTATGACTGTTTGAGGTCCTGGTCAAAGGTTCCCTTAGGACCAAATTTTGGCTTGAGAGCCTTCATCTATAACAAAATGTCTTTTTACCAGGGAATCGATTCCAGGGAATCGATTCCGCACATACTTTTAAATAGACCCCAGGGATAAGACATATTCATGTCAAAACAAAAGCAAAAGCAAAGGAAAAAGCAAAGCAGAGGCAAAAGCAAAAGCAAAAACACACAAAACAACACAAACACACACAAAAACACACAAAAGCACACAAAAACCCACAAAAACACACAAAAACACACAAACCCACACAAAACACACAAAAACACACAAAACCACACAAAAACGCACAAAACACACACAAACACACACAAAAACACACAAACCCACACACAAAACACACACAAAACACACAAAAATACACAAAAACACACTAAAACAAACAAAAACACACAAACACACAAACACACACAAAAACACACAAACCCACACACAAAACACACAAAAATACACAAAAACACACTAAAACAAACAAAAACACACAAACACACACAAAAACACACAAAACACACAAAAACACACAAAAACCCACAAAAACACACAAAAACACACAAACACACACAAAACATTCCACAGGGAATCTATTCCAGGGAATCGATTCCAGAGAATCGATTCCACAGGGAATCGATTCCAGGGAATCGATTCCCTGGATTCGATTCCCTGTGGAATCGATTCTCTGGAATCGATTCCCTGGAATAGATTCCCTGTGGAATCGATTCTCTGGAATCGATTCCCTGTGGAATCGATTCCCTGGAATCGATTCTCTGGAATCGATTCCCTGGAATCGATTCCCTGGAATCGATTCTCTGGAATCGATTCCCTGTGGATGATTCCTTGGAATCGATTCCCTGGAATCGATTCCCTGGAATCAATTCCCTGTGGAATCGATTCGCTGGAATCGATTCCCTGGAATCGATTCCCTGTGGAATCGATTCCCTGGAATCGATTCCCTGTGGAATCGATTCCCTGGAATCCATTCCCTGTGGAA